>JALPVH010000238.1:0-88543 GCA_023242295.1 Diaporthe ilicicola
TATAAATAAGCTTATAAAAGATTAATAAGTTATTATAAAAAGTTTTATATAGTAAAACTTATTATATTAATTTAAAAGATATATTATACTTTATCTTTCTCGGATACTTATTATTATTTTAGCTTAATAAAGAAACTTAAATAAATAAAATAGTTAATAATATATATAATATAATTAATATAATATATAACTTAAATATTATAAAAATAAATAAATATTATAGCTATTATAAGATTTATAAACGCTTTATATAAATAATATATAACGTAGTTGACTAGTAAGTGGCGGATATTAGTAAGTAGCGGATTTTTATAACTTTTATTAACTTTAAGCTTAATTTCTACTTCCTTTAATAAAATAAAAAATTCTTTTAAAATTTTTTCTAATAGGAATAGAACTTATTTAAAGTTTTATAAGTTTTTTTTTTAATTTAAAGCTAAGGGTAAGGTTGTATATAAGGGTTAAAGTTATTAACTTTAGGTAAGCTCTATATATTTATATATAAATCTCGAAATTTATTGGTCCGTGCACTTTGCTTATTAATAATATAAAATAGATGCAAATTTATATATATATAATTTAATATATAATGAAATTAAGTTTTAAGTTATAGCTTTATATATTAATCTTCTATTAAGTTATAAAGGTTTTAAAGAAATATTAATAAATAAATAAATTTTATTAGCTTTCCTTAATAGTTAGGGTAAGTACCTTTTATATAGCTTACCCTGCAAAAAGGTATAAAGTCCGCCACTTAGTGATATCCGCCACTTACTAGTTAACTACGTTATAACCTTTTCGACCCTTTTAAGTATAAAGTTAAAAGATTTATAATTATATTTTTTAAACTAAACTTTATTTAATTATATTACGTTTTTATAATTAAGCTTTATTTATTTAAATAAAAGGTAAACCTTTTTAAAAAAGCGTAATAGATAATTAACCTTCCTTTTTTTATTTAACTTATTATTTATCTTTACTTTATAGGTAATAAAGTTATTTATTTCTTTAAAATAAACCTTATATATTTCTAAAGTAATAATAAATATATCGATTTATTTAAATAAGGAAAGGTTTTTATCTTTACGCTTTTTCGCTTTAATAAGAAAACCTTTTACTTAAGTAAAAATTTATTTATTATAAATAAAGTTTATTTCTATAGCTATAAAGCTATTAGATCTATATATTTAAATACTATACTTAATAATAAAATATAATAGCTTTATCTAATTAATTTAAAGGTTTTAAGCGTATATAAGTATTAATTTAAGCTTAATTATTATCTCGGTTTTACGTAATAAGCTAAATAATTACTTTTAAGTAGTTTTACGAAAAAGGTTATATTGCTTAGTTTTATTAAATAGGTATATATTTAAATAAAGCTAAAACCTTAATTAAAGTAATAATAGCTTTTTAATATTACTTATTTTAAGCAACTTATATTTAAAGGCTTAAGTTATATAATAATAATATTTTTATATAGTACTTAACGGTATTAGATTAAGTTGCTTATAGCCTATAATAGCTTTAACCTTAATAGGCTAATAGCTTATTAAAAGCACTAGCGTAAATAAGTGCGGCTTAACGCTATAGCTATTAGCGCAAAATAGCGGCTTTTAATTATAGATAGGCTTATAAAAGTAGATTAATAAGTTATTATAAAAAGTTTTATATAGTAAAACTTACTATATTAATTTAAAAGATATATTATACTTTATTCTTTTTAAATAGAGAACGGATATTTATATACTTAAAAACGGCTACTATATACCTATTTATTTAGTTAGCAGCTAGCAACTAATTAAATTATTATATTAAACTTTATCGCTGCTAACGCTAAAGTATTTTTTATATCGTTAAATATACGCCCTATAGCAAATTCTCTTACTATATTTAAATACTTATTTACTAACTACTTACTTATCGCTTAATTAATTCGAATTTAATATATTTAGTTAATTTAATATTAAAATTTATTCTTATTTTATTAAATAATACTTATTCTATATTATTATAATAGCAGATATACCGGATTATTTAAGCCTTAAGCTATAATAGTAGGCTAATTATTATAAATAAAACTTTAATATTATAGTTATAAATTACCGCTACTTAATACTTTTTAACCCTTTTCCCTTTCTAAAACTCTTTAAGAATAGGTATAATACCTATAATAAGCTAAAAGCTAATTTAGATAAGGCTATAAAGTCTGCTAATTAGCTAATAATAATCTATATAGGAAAGCCTTAACGGAAAATATTAAGCTATAATCGGGATATTTAATATCCTTTAACTATTAAATAAAATAATACTATAATAATTAAGGTTAATTATAAATAGCGCGTAATTATATATCTAATAAGGGTAATATCTAATAAATAGAAGCTTTTTATTAAGGAGAAATAATATATTTACTATAGACTATAAAAAGTCTTTAAAGCTAAGCGTAGCTAAATATAATTGTCGGAAAAATATTATAATTTCTTTATTTAAGCGATATAAAACCTATTTTTAGCTAAGCTAAAGAAATTTAAATCTTTCTTTTAATAAAAGTATTTAATAATCTCTTTAAAATTTAATATAATAAGAAATTAGCTAGCTAGCTTTTATAAAGAGAAGTAGGGAATATATATATCGACCTAAATAATGTTAAACTTTCTTAAGAAAAATAAGGCCTAATATTGCTATATTATAAATAATTAAAAAAGGATTATAGGTATATTTTAATATAAGAAGATATAATTAGCTTAGCTATAAAAACGTTATTTCTTTTATTATCTTTTACTCGATTATACTTATTTAATAAACTATAAAAGAATATCTTATTTTTAAAGTATTATAATTAGCTATATTAAGAAAAATATTCCTTTTTTTTAAAGCGTTATTAGTAATAAGTAAAAACCTATATATTAATAGCTTTTAAAGTAAGTTTAAGAATTATTTTAAATTTATAAGGCTAAGAAACCTACTTTATTTATTATTAACTATAAAACTGCTTTAATTAATACCCTTAAGTATATATTTTCTTAAGCTTAATATTAACTTTATATCTTTTATATTAATATAAATATTATTTTTAATATTAAGAAAAAGTAATAAAAGCTAATTAGTTTAATAAATATAAAATTAAAGAAGAAAGCTAATAATAAAGATAATAAAAATAGAAAATTAGCCTTATTAAATATATTAATAAGAAATAAAGCAATAATTCTATTAAAGGTTTTAAATAATATCCCCTATATCCGATAGGCTTTATTTAACCTTTTTAAGTTTATAAAATACTTAATTAATTATAAGGTTTATAAAACGGCTTAAAAGCGATTATAAAAGAAATTTTAAAACTAAAAGGCTATTATTAACTATTTAAAAACCTAATATATAAATAAGAAAAAAGTAATTATAGCTAAATAGGCTACTTATAAAACCTATAAAACCCTTAACTTCGGCCTATATATAATATTATTAATTAAAAGTTTATATTATAAGTTAAAGATATATTTAGCTTATAAAATAGAAAATCTTCTTTATTTAGTTAAGGCTATCTATAAGGCTTTAAAGGATATAGCTTATAACTTTTACTTAAAGAAAATATATTAAAAGATATTTTTATTTTAAAAGTTTAATAAGCAGGCTTAGCTTAAAGCTCTTTCTTTATAAATATTATAGGCAACGCTTAAGCTTCTCTTAAAGAAAAAGATATATATAACCTATATACTTAAGAGAGAAATCCTATAAAGTAATTATTTATTTATAACTTATAAATACCCTTTATTTATATAATTTAGCCTAATTTACGCTAATTAAATTATAAATAGATTAAAAGCTAATAATCCCTTTAATAAGGCAGATATATATAAATTCTTCTAGTTAAATTATAACCTTTTAATTAATAACCTGCTTTTAAATACCTTTTTATTAAAAAAAGTTAAAATAAAGGGATAGCCCTATAAGTAAAATATATTTAACGCTAATAAAAAAGGTATATTAAAAAGTAATAAAAGGTAAAAAAAGTTAATAATAGTAAATAAAATAAAGTTAATAACTTTTAGCCTAAGTAAAGTAGGTAATAAAATAAAGGTAATAATAGCCTTAATTTAAAAGGTAAATTTAGCTTAAAAGTAAAATAACTTAACCTTATAATCTCTAAATAAATAAAAATACTTATAGCAGTAATATTTAATAAATAGCTATCCGGTAAAACTAGCGCTTAATAGGCTAGCTTATAAGGTAAGCAAATTATTAGCCGAAATAATAATTTTCTTTTTAAACTAGCTTTTTAAACTTAAGTTTAAAGGCTAAAAAGTAGTATAAGAAGGTATCGAGAATTATTAACTAATTATTACTTATAGATTTAATTATTAATAATATCGCGGGTAAGATTAATAGCGGTAAAGGTATATAATTATAGATTAAAATGCTTAAAGGTAGGTAAATACTATTAAATTAAGCTAATATATAGGTAATAAGTATATAATTAAAGTTAAATAAAAGGATATAATTAAAATAATATAATATATTAAATAATATATAAATATTAATAGAATAGGTAATAAGCCTATAATAAAAATAAATCGGTATATATAGGTAAGTATAATTAGTTATAAATAGGTATACGGCAGCTATTTTTAAGTGTGTAAATATCCGTTCTCTTTAAATATTTATTATTATTCTAGCTTAATAGAGAAATTTAAATAAATAAAATAGTTAATATAACCCTTTTAAATAATAATATATAATATATTATATTTAAGGCTATAAGTTTAATAATATTTAAAATAACTTTTTAAAATCTTTACTTATATAATAAATATTTTTATTTATAATAAAAGATTTTTCTATTTTAATAGGTTTTTATTTTTATATAAATAAATACTTTATTATATATATATAAATCTTACGCTATATTTTATAAGAATATCCCTTTTATAAGTAAACTAATTTTTATATATAAAGGAATAAGTTTAAGGGGGAATATTAAAATATTTTAAATAGCTATACTTATTATAAATATAGAATCCCTTATTTCCTACTATTTCCCTATAGTAAATTAAATATATCTATATATAGAGGGTATCGCCCCTATAGTTTAAACTACTGCTAGCCTAATAGATTAAGCGTTTAATCCACCAATATTGATATGGACAGCAATACTGACATGCGAAATAAGACCCATGATGTGGTCTTCGTTCTCCAATCAGCAACACGGACTCGGCGCTCCTGAATGGCCTTTGCAGATGGCTTTTTTAGGGCATACTCTTCTCCGGTGCTGACGTTCCAGTGATGGGTCCCAACCGCAAAGGACCCCTCGCCGAGCCGTTTACGTAGATGTATCGGCCCCGTGCTTGGTGTGTGGGCTCCTGTAGGCCGTTCGGTATCTGGACGATTCGGAATGTCGAGACTGCTGAACAGATCTTCAGTAGCTGCTGTGCCCTGAAGGAACCGGTCGACTTTGTCGATGTAAGTCGGCGACACTATATCGTGCCGGGCGACGATGATCTGTAGCTGAATTTGGACATCGGCGCGTATGGTGACGATGATGGGCCCCCTCTTGCGAGGGACGACGTGTCCGCCGACGATCCATTGGAATTGGCGTCGTCTTCCATGTCCTTGATTGCCGTAAGTGACCTCGGTACCCTGAAGCGAACCCCAGTCCTTCACGACGGGTCGTTTTGCCTCGTCGAAGGTCAGAGTAAAGTGGTGGTACCCGACGCCCCGGTGATTGGGCAGAACGACGTCGCTGTCTGGGTCGTGGCCGAAAACGAACCCGGAGCGAAACCGCGGAGCGTTGCCGAGCCTCAGCTCGACGTATGGAAGGGTATCGAGCTCCGGAACGTTATGGGTTTTGGGTGGCTAGGTCGGCTGCCGCTCCTCACGGCGATATGCTGGCAGCGGCTGGGGAGACTTAACCCGTGGAGGAACATAGCATAAGCTAGTCTGGAATGCAGCTACCTACCTGGGGGAGGGGGGGTCTATAAAAGTACGGCGTAAGCACTATAAAAGAATATAGCAATAATATTAATAGGTTAATATTTTTTTATATACCTTATATTATTTATATAAAACGGAAATAATATAATATATACTCTATACTAAAATATATTAATATAATGTTAAAATTATATTAAATATTTAATATATATTTAAAAAATTAAGTTTTTTTTCCTTTTTTAAAAAAAATATTTAATTTAACTACTTTTTTCTTTTTTTCTAACTTAACTATAAGCTTTTTAACTATTTATAAAGCTATAAAAATATTTAAAAATAGCTATAGATTTAAAGATAATAAAGTTTAAACTAATAATCTTCTCGTTTTTAATATCGCTAAAATAAGCTAATATAATATTAATTTAAAATACGTTAATATAGTGTTAATATAGTATTAGTGTAAATATAATATATTTTTTAATATAATATAGCCCTTTAAAATAATTTTAGTCTAATAATATTCTAGTAGCCTTTCCTTAGTATTTTGCTATAATTTTCAAATTTAATTAAATATTAATTAGTGATTGAATTGCGCGGTCCATTCAGAAACCCCCCCTCCCCCCGGTAGGTAGGGTCCCCCTCCGGACTTGTCCATGGAGACACACACCAGCAATGAGGTCCGTGTCCGCCATGACCAAATTCGTGTGTCTGACAAGAAGGATGAGAAACATGAACATGGCACGACTTGCCGCCGGACCGACTTCCATGTATATGGTCGCAACCATTCTGCGGCACAATAAGGCGTGCACACGCGCTAACAACCACCACGCGCTGACACATCAGATATTTTGGTAGGCGATGTTAGTGAGGCGTGCCGCCTACCCCCGCACTAAAGGGGTTCCCACTTATCGTTGTCTAATTGAGGCTCTTAACCGGCCTGTAAATTTGACCCAACTTCCAAGCCGTTTCCGACAGAATGGCCTCCCAAGAGCCAGGTACCTTGACGATATGTGTGGGCGACATCGCTGCTATGAGCGATGCGGCCCTTGCTGCGTTTATGGAGAATAACCGTGGTCCCGATGGCGGCTTCGATCTTCCTGTCGACGGTTGGGACAAGCTCTCGAAGGATGAGCGCAATAGGCTTGCAGAAAGACTGAAGTAAGCTTCCTTTCCCTCTGCTTCCTAGAACTGTTTCTTGTTCGCTAATCATGGTCTAGGGTCCAAGGACGAGACCTAGCCCAGAGTCCTACAGCGCATTCCCGACCTCTTGATCTCGACCAACTCGACGCATGCCTGCAAAAAGGATCAGCTGGCGACGCCAACAACCCATCACGATCTCGACCACGAATCATCGACAGGTCAAGATCCCCGGCTCCTCTCATCGACGTTCTAGGGTCGATGAGAGAGCGCGAGACGAATGCGTACAACGACCTTGTCAAGGATGGCGGCCGCCCGCTCTACTCAATCGGCCTCCTGGACGACGTCTCCGCAAAGCCCGATGAATATCAGGAACTGCTGCGGCCCTGGCAAGATTGGTTTGAGGGAACGAGCACGTATTTTGTTTATTGGAGAAGCTGTGACAGCTCGTCAGACCCCTGGGAAGTATTCCAGAAGCAGTGGTGGAGATGGCAGATGTTCCGCAAGTGGCAGAGGGATAATCGCGACATAGAAGATGACGACGGCGGCGGGTTTCCAGCATATGTCGAGGCGCAGAAGCGTTTCGTGAAACGCTATTTCACTAGGAGGGCGGCAGCAAAGGAGTTGGCCGAGATCGAATCCGACCCGTCATGCCTCCAGGAGGATTGGGAGCGGGTGCAAAAGCAGCGCCAATGGCAGCGATATTACTGCCATGAACGCGAGATCACCGGACCCGCCTTCTCCGACTACGTCGACGCGGCGAAGCGCCGCCTGGCCCGACACGGATTCACTCACCCTTTTCAGTTGAATCAAGACCCGAAACAACAGGGCAAACTAGAAACATGGATCGAGTACCTCTACTTCGAGTACTGGTGGCTCGATCGGTTCACGCGTACCATCAAACGCCTGCAGCCAGACTACGACAAGGAGTGGCAAAAACTCGTGTACTCGGGGGTGTTGCGGCCACGCGAGACCGCAGAATATCTTCGTTCTATCGAGAGCGGGATGCGAAGCCAGTCCGAAATAGACCAGGCCCGAGCAGCTGTGCAGAGGAAACAAAAGATCGCTGAACGAGTTTACGCGGAGACTCAGCTTGATCCACGTCGTCTGAGCATCCCCAAGCCGGAACGTGTACGGAGGATGCAAGTAGGCACCCATGAGCTACTGACGGCCAGAAGCCGGCTGAAACGGCTTGAGAAACGGAGTGATCTTATCGAAGAATTTGTCCTCTCAACAGCCGATTTGGAGCGTGCGAAGAGGGACGCAGCCCGCCATCGCATCCTTCTTCCATGGATCCTGGAACAAATTCCTTTGATCGAGGCCGAGTTGAGCCAAACCGAAGAGGCCGGACTTGACAGGACCAAGACGACCAAGATTATCAAGAGAACGTTCGGCTCTGACGCCGACAGCCCACGCCAACCGGGCTTCAAAAAGCGGAAGGTCGGCCCACGTTCAGACAACGACACGGCTATCCTCACCAACGAAATCCAGCAGAAGCGGGTCTCCTTCACAGTCGACATCGAAGAGCCCCCGCCTCGAGACGAATTGTGGCGCTCACGGGCCGGAGAGCCTCCCGCCGGGTACTCGCGTCGGACTCCAGCTGCCCGTAAAGCGGCGCCGCAAGGCCTGCGCCGCAGCGCGCGCATTGCAGCGCGCCTGACGCCAGCTCCTATGCTTCAACCTTCCGGAAGAGTGCTAAAGCCAAGACAACAGGGGAAGCCTGCCCAACCACCCGGATCACTGTCCACCACAGAAGATGCAAGACGTCCGGCGGCGAGAAAGAAAAATGCGTCGTCCTCCCAACGTAGCGGCGTGCAACCGCAAGGTATCCGAAAGACCCTGCAGCAAGTCCCGCTCATCGAGGCCGAGTTGGACGGATCCAGCGTGGCCGAGACCGGTCCGAACGCCGTACATGGCACGAAGAGGAGATTCGGATGTGACGACGACGATGAGGCCACGCACGATCGAATCATCAAGAAGCAGAAGCGGGATGCTGGTGAGCCTGGCCCGACGCCAGGCCGTAAGGACGGTATTGGTTGCCAAGGAGCAAAACCAAAGCGTAGCCGCGACGATCCTGCCGACGATGGACCGCCTTCCAAGCGGTTTAGACGCGGCGGCGACGACCTGGGCTCTCACAGTGAGACATCCGACGGCGCTGATGCAGGATCGGCTGGTGATTCACAAGAGTCTGGAACTGCTGGGGATGGAAGACAAGGTGGCGAACGTGCAGTGATGACTACAGAAAGACCAAATTCGAAGGGGAGCAAGCCCTCCAGCGATCGTCTGCAGCGAAGGAAGAGCACAAGAAATGGACCTCAGTCTTCAACAACCACCCAACCGCTTCGCCGCAGTGCTCAGATTGCGGCCCGTCAAGAGGCGCTGCCGACCGTTGTGACTCGGTCCGGCGCCGCCAAAAGCCTACCCCGAAGCTCGCGCCGAAGGATGGCAGAGGCACCAGCGCCTCCATCACCCACGGGGTTGCAAGACCAACAGTCAAGATTTCCGGCGACGAAGATAAGGAAACAGGGTGCGAGGGGAGATAGTCGGCATGATACTTCAAAGGTCAAGGGAACATCGAGGGTACGTCGACGCGGCCGCCAGTCGAGTGACTAGCCAACAACTACCTAGAATCACATATCAAGTTGGGCAGGACAGCCAACGAAGCGGGCATTCTCGCCGATCCTCCCCAGACTGCTATTGGGAATCTGAAGACAACGACAATAACGAGCAGATTGCGGCGACGGCCAAGGCAGACCTTACGGTCAAGGAGATATCTCAGGCAGAAGATGTCCGTCGGCTGGTAGAGCACAGCAGGACCCGCCGTCTTACACCACCGTGCTTCTCTGGCCAACGCTTCGGCATACTAGCCACAACGCTACCTGCCAGACAACACGGCCGCGCAGAGCCCGAGCATCTGCTCGTCCAGACAGCAAGCCTATCGACCTTGACCAGACTCGGCTGCCCATATCGCAACCCAGCCGGAAATCGAATCAGGTGGCAAGGGCTCGCCCGCAACCCTCTCAACGGGTAACACGGCAGAGTCGGTGTCATAAGGTCTTCTATAAGCTGGATCATCGCGGCAAGACACGTTTTCACAATACTAGATCTACGGTGAAGAGAAGATACATGAGGTGACAAGACACGAGCGGGACGCCTCGAGCCCAGCGCAGGGGAAGCAACTTGAATTCACGATGAGCAGAGAGCCATGTAGCGGTGGCTGCGTGGAGCTTCCAGTGCTGCGGTGCATCCCTCGGACTGGACATACCTGTTAACCTGGCAGGGCCGGGGGCAGCGGGCAGTCCCAGTGCGTCGATGGATACTGCGTCATCGGCACTCCTGATGGCATGGCTCCTCCCAGACCGTCCGAAATTCTTCCAGCCATGGTCGTTAATCCGACAGGGTCAGAGGCAGCGGCGTAGGCTGGAAGATATTTCTTGACGTTGTGAAAACTTCCTAGGCATGGTCGTTATCCTAGCAGGGCTGGGTGCAGCGGCGGAGCCTAGGGAAGAGGTTCCACGGCTCTGTTCCTGGGACGTGTTTCTCGCCAATATGTTGCCGATGGATCTGGCGCATCGATGGTCGGCCTCGCAGTGACGAGATCGAGGATACGCATATGTCTGGACTTTAACGAACTCGATGTTCTCTTACAGTCAGGAGGGGCACCTGACTGGACCTTCCCCCTCGTTCCAGAGGAGAGTCTATTATCTCCTCTTATTGAGGCCTGGTCGCGAGCAGTTAGCCAGATGCCGAACGTACATGTATCAAAGGTGATTCTCTCAGCAAACTTGGATATCCCATCTATAAATGGCGCACATGGCTCGAGATATGATTGGCGTATCAAATACCTTTCGCCCTGCCAGTGCTCTCGGTGTAGCACCGGCGTTACTCGGCGTGGAGAGAAGGCTCGTTAATTCTCTGGCCGGAAGATGAGGACGCTATCGCTATGAACCTTAAGCTGGAGGCCGGAGGGTTCTCTCCTAAGTCTCCTCAGAGGAATCGGAAGCAGGTATTATGACTGTGATATCGAGGAAACGTATCATGTGGCTGATGACCTTCTCGAGCATCTCGGCCTTTGGTCTTGCTCGGACCTGGCCTCAGCGATACAAGGGTCAGTGAAGGATCACTAGACACGGCGGGCGAATTCCAACGAGGAAACGAGCTTAACCTCATTTTATTAAAGAGAAAATGAGAAGAGACAAAGCGAGCAGCCGGAAGACAGCCAGACGCGCTACACACGAGTGAATACTTTACTACTGGCTCAGATGTCTCCCAAAACCGATCCAAGCACTAATATAGTCGCTCAACTAGCTGCATCCCTAACAAGTTGACAGGAACAGCTGTGTTAGTCACGCAACCCTCCGTGATGTTTACACCCGCAAAGCGCTGCCTGATCCAGTCGATGTAACAAGGCTGCGCAGCCTGGAAAACGGGATCATGGCCCAGCTCAGGGACCAGGTACAGCTCAGCCGTTGAGTCGGGAAACGCGGAGCAAGTACGATTGAAGTCCCACTCGGGGTTGTTCGAGTATGTGAGGGTGTCACCCAGACCCTGTACAATGAGCATCGGCGCAGCCAATGGCATAGCTCCTGGTCCATTGAAGCGCGCTTGCCAGTCTCCCATTCGCGGAGACCCCAACCAGCTCGTGTTCCTGTAAATCTGCGGCGTCGTGAGGTTGGCAAAGAGAGTCTCGCCTGTCACGAGGCAGGACGTGTCAGCCATTGGCAGAAGTGCCTTGGCCGGCTCGTTGATGTAGTCGTCGAAGTTTAGGTCGGCATCGATGCGCGTAACGGATTGCAGAAGATAGACAGACACGACATCGCCCAGCGGGCCGTCGCCAGCCAGCTCGATCTCCGTGGGGATCAGATCGATAGGCCGGAGGGCTGGTGCCGCAGAAACGGCGGCGATGAGTGTGCCCGCTTTAAGCAACTCATTCTGGTCAGGCAAGGCCAGGCGCTCGTTGGTTCGCCAGGCAGTCATACCTCCCTCGCTGTGGCCCGCGACGATCCACTCGTCGGATAGGATGTCGCCGATGAAACTACGGGCCGCAACCAGAGCGTATGCGACTTCGGCAGCGTGCAGCATGCCGGCTTCGTAGTGGAATTCCGATGTCTTGTACGGACCGGATGATGCGAACTACGTACTCATCGACGCCTGGAAGGTGATATCGCCCTCACCGTAGGGATATTTTTGATTTCAAGACTCATTGAGTGGACCTCAGGTTGAACTGCCTCTTGCGTCTCCCTAACGCGGCCTTGAGAACGCAGCTTGGTTTTGAAAAATCCAAAGACGTGAATCTATTCGGCATCTCCGGCGGCATGCCGTCGACTATTCTGTCTATGAGAAGGTTGGAACTCGTACTTAGAAGCTAAACCTTATCTGTAAACGATGTCAATTCTTTCCATTTGACGACAAGATTGAGGCATTACGTTTGAAAACGGATATTCGCACAGAGTAAAACGGACAGTATATAGAAGCCCCCAGGTGCCGTACCCCCAGACTGCTATAGCTAAATAAAGCCTAGCATTTTAATATAACCCTATTTACCTATAATACTTTTTATAGCTATAATAAGTAGCAGTCTACTTAACCTTTATTGCTATTAAACTTAAATTAATTACCCTTTATTAATATTAAAAAATATTTTTAGCTGCTTAAATTTAATTTTTATATTATAGTAATATTATAGGTGCTAAATTACTTTAATTTTAAGGTGTAATAATAGGCCGATTATTATCGATAAAACGCTAATATTATTATAATTAATTACTTATTAAATATTATAAATTTAAGCGATTAAGTGCTTTAATAAGTATAGCGATAATACGGTATAATTATAGTAAAGAAGATATTTAAGTATAATAGCTATAAAGTTAATATAATAGTGTATATATTAAATTAAGCGGTAGGCGTTATTTGTGCATTAGGGGCTATATCTATCTGTGTACTATCCGTTTTACTTTATGCGAATATCCGTTTTCTTACGCTTAGCTGTACCAATTATTGGCGGCTTCGAAATACCGAGCATGCGCAAGAGCTTCTTGTTACTCTCCGTTCTATTTTATCAATGCTTATTATGAACATGCTCTCATACATTTAGGCTTCAATAAATAATCGCGGTCGGTCGTAAGCATGGCCAGACCAAGCCGGGCTTATCACTCAACTGATAGGATTAGAATTTTATGCGATATGATTAAACTTTAGAAACTTCGAAATGTTCTGTAGCACCCTGGATGTGTTCATGCAAATTAAAGTGGCACTAATTCCTCTGCCTGTGTGGGTGACAAGAATTGAGTGGTCGCTTCGTACTAACTCTGACCTATTAGGTGCAATTGGTTCATCCCATATCTTGATCCCGGTGGAGACAACATGTACGATTTGCCACGGGGAAGCTAGAGGCCCGCTGGCCTAGAAAACTACTACTCCTGGTATAGCCCAAGAAATCGCCTGTCGTCACTCTTGCCAGTGTGGGAACCACTGGCTCGCTGGGTCCGCGGCGCATATATTATCTGCTTTAGGAAACAAAAATGGCCAAGGGCTGAGTTGCACTGAGTCGATCCTGGCGATCACCCGACTCGGAAGTGGGGTGGGGTGGCCTTTTAAGGCACTCAGGGATCCAGGTGGATATTATCTGCCCGGTGTAACGGTCACTCGGCGGGATGGCTTGCCTTATTGTAGCGCGATACCTATCTTGTTAGGTCCACGCGAATTGTCGACGCGACGTGGAGAGCTTTATTGGAGAGCCAGCAGCCAGTTTTTAGAGACCGGTATCCAGTATGCTTGCAATTATATAAAGATCAGGGTTTGATAATTAGACCTCTTATCACCAGAAGAGGGTGTGACGCTTTGACAACAACGTAATAAACAGTCGTGGCCTATCTACCCCCTGACGTCGAATATCGCATTTCGTAATGTTTGAAATAATCGCTGGAGGAGCAGTGTGCCGGCGCGTCGATTAGATTTGAGCTTAAAGGTGGGTACTAGATGTATCACCACGGACAAGTCTTATCTTAGCCCACTCATCCATCAGGGTCTCACTGCATACAGTACTGGGGGTTAGCTTCACCGTGTGGGGGAATCAATGTTTTCTAAAGGGGAAGCGTAGATATCCCCAGCCCGTGACCGAGTCACTTGAAATAGAAAGGCCAGCTGCTCCGGTTTCGTTTCTTGTTTTCCCTAGGAACAAAGGAGAGTCTGCGCCTATATCGCCTCATTTCCCACTGGATAGTTTCCAAGGCAGGCGTGTCAACTGTTCACCTGAATTATACACCATGCGTGCCTCAAATACACGATTCCTTACTTCCTTGTTCGGCTTGTATCTCACTCCTCTTCAGGCAGCGGGATCCCCAGTGGGTCGCCGCAATGAGACTGTCTGCCGGAAAACACAGGTCGCGATCCTCGGTGCTGGCGTGGCAGGAGTGACTGCCGCACAGGCATTGTCCAATGCATCAGTCACTGATTTTGTTATCGTCGAGCGCAACAACTATATCGGTGGACGAGTTGCCCACACGACCTTTGGTTCCAAGCCCGACGGCTCGGGTCCTTACACCGTCGAGCTCGGTGCCAACTGGATCCAGGGACTAGGATCCCCAGGTGGACCTGAAAATCCGATATGGACATTCGGGAAGAAGTACAACATTACGAACACATACTCGAACTACAGCTCGATCCTGACGTACGACGAGACTGGGGCGAATGACTACTCGTCCGTCCTGGACACCTGGGAAGAAACATATGCAGTGGCTGAGGATAATGCCGGTGCTGCACTCAGAGGAAACCTCCAGGACCTCAGCGCTCGCACTGGCTTAAGCATGGCGGAATGGAAGCCCAAGAAGAACATGCAAGCCCAGGCGGTGGAGTGGTGGAGCTGGGACTGGGAGACAGCCTCTCCCCCAGAGCAGAGCAGTTTCGTGTTTGGAGTTGCGGGGAGCAACCTCACCTTTAACCAGTTCAGCGACGAAAACAACTTCGTCACGGACCAGGATGGTTTCAATAAATTCGTGATCGGCGAAGCCAACGAATTCTTGACCGCCAGCGATACAAGGCTGCTTCTAGAGAGAGTCGTCACAGGTGTGACATACTCCGAAACGGGCGTCACTGTTCAACTCGACGAGGACGAATGTATAGAAGCCGAGCACGCAATCTGCACATTTTCGCTCGGTGTCTTGCAGAACGAAGTCGTCGAGTTTGACCCTGCCCTGCCAACCTGGAAAAAGGAAGCTATCGAGTCATTCCAGATGGGAACCTACACCAAGATTTTCTTTCAGTTCAACGAGACATTCTGGGACCCTGACACGCAATTTTTCCTCTATGCGGACCCCGACGAGCGCGGCCGTTTTCCAGTCTGGCAGTCACTTTCAACGCCCGGTTTCATGCCGGGCTCGAACATAATATTTGCCACAGTGGTGGGGACGCAGTCGTACGAGGTCGAGCAGCAGTCTGACGAGGAGACCAAGGCCGACGCCCTTGAAGTGCTGCGGGCTATGTTTCCGGACAAAGAAATTCCAGAACCAATTGCGTTTACTTATCCTAGATGGAGTCAGGAAGAGTGAGTTTGCCCTCCTGCTAACGCCCGATTGATTTTGTGGCTGACTTGAGGGGTATTTGAGATGGTCATTCGGTTCATATAGCAATTGGCCCGTTGGTGTTACGCTTGAGAGGCATCAGAATTTGCGTGCTAATGTTGAGCGTCTCTGGTTTGCGGGCGAAGCTAATTCAGCGGAATACTTCGGATTCCTACATGGGGCTTGGTTTGAAGGCCGTGAAGTAGGCATGCGGGTCGCAGCATCGTTGCAAGGGAGTGGAGGTGAGCTTAATGGAAGCATGACTAGGTACGAAGTGCTCCACGGGACAACGGATCTGGGGGAGTATAACGCAGCGAATGGGTGGCCAGTTAGTAGCTTCCTGTCGTATGTGAGTTAGTAGTCTAGGGTGGAAACTCTTAAATTTATCGTTTCGGGCACAAACCCCGACCCCTGCCCTGATCTTTCTTACTACATAGCTTGCCTACGGCAACACCTCTGGGATCCACAGCCTCTGCTTATATAGCAGCATGTTAGGCACCATTTCTCCGGTGGTTTCTTAAACAGGGAAAAGGAAGTTTGGGTGACAAAAAATGTCTACAGTTCCTATTGCCCCTTACGACAAGGACCACAACGATCCCAATGGTCCCGGCGACGCTCGACCTACGGCGCTAAAAGTCATTCGAGACCAAGGTCTCGATGGCAATCTCCAGGGAAAAGTGTTCTTGGTGACAGGGTGTACGAGTGGAATCGGGTTGGAGACTGCAAGGGCACTGCACGTTACAGGTGCAGATGTTTTCATCACTGGCCGCGACATTAAGAAGGGACTTGAAGTTGTGGAGAGCATAACACATGACGGGAAGCCGGGTAAGGTTGTCTTCATTGCGATGCATCTGGACTCACTATCCAGCGTTCGGGACGCAGCGTCGAAATTTCTGCAAATGAGCGACAGGCTGGACTGCCTTGTCTGCAATGCAGGTAGGTCCTCCCGTGGTCACGACAAGGGCAATACTAAATTAGCGAAAGGCGTTGGGATGCATCCAAAGGCTCTGACAAAAGATGGTTTCGAGATGCACTTTGGCACCAACCATCTGGGCCATTTCGCTCTCTTTGAGGCTCTCAAAGACACCATTCTAAAGTCAGCAACACCAGAAGACCCTTCAAGGCTCGTCATGGTCTCTTCCCGCTCTCACCTCGCCAGTTCCGTAGACCTCAACGACTTGAATCTTGAGAACACGACTTATGACGCACACAATGCATACGGCGCCTCGAAAACAGCCAATATCTGGATGGCCAACGAAGTTGAACGACGTTACGGCTCTCAGCACCTACACGCTACCTCTGTCCACCCTGGAGCGGTCGCTTCCGGCCTAAGTCGCCATGTAGGGGAGGAATTCATGAAACGGCTATTCGGACCCCCTCAAGTCGCGAAGCTGGTGAAGACCGCAGGGCAGGCCGCGGCTACGACTGTATGGGCTGCTGTTGGGAGGGAATGGCAACACCGCGGCGGGGTTTATCTAGCTGACGTTCAAGAAGGTGTGCCGTCAGAGACATTCACAGAAGGTAGAACGGGACCCGGCTATGCGCCGCATGCTTTCAATGAGGAGAATGAGAGACGACTATGGGATTTGAGCGTCGGACTACTTGAATCTAAATGATTGGACGCGTCTCCAATCTTCTATTCTGATTAGCCATTGTTCCGCACCGCGAATCACATCCGGTGAGAATTTGAGCATAGAGAAAAAGGCTGTTGTTCTAGCTGAGTTTTGTTCTGCTACGGGCGAGCCCTCGGCCGCGCAGACACAAGTCTTTCGCTATGCGTGCACACTGTAGCCCATACGAACGTCCAAAATGCAACACTTACGTCCACAAAAGTTTTCTGTCAAGGAGGATCTTTCGTTTTTATTTTCGCAATCTCATCATGATGCTTTTACTCGGATCGGGAACCGACTGCGGCGATATCATCAGCTGATCGTCATGGGAACAGAGTGAGGTGCATACCTGTGATCCGAAGGCGAGGTTCTTGAATCTCCCAGAGCAACCATCTGGCAACATCAAGTCATACTTCAGGATAGTAATCGCGAGGATCATCTTAATCTCGACCGCCGCGAAAAACCTTCCCGGGCAGGCATTTCTCCCATATCCGAACGCCAGGCTCGTGTCGCTAACACTGGTGAACTGGTTGTTTGTTGCCGCGTCCGCGAAGGCTTCCTCTGGAGACATCTTGCCTCTCAACGCGGCCTCCTTGTCTCCTCGCAATTTGTAAAACCTCAGTGCGTCAAAAGTATCGGGGTCCGCGTGTATCGTCTCGTCGAAATTGATCGCGTGGGATGGAACTTCGAGAATAACACCCGCAGGAACTATTTGTCCGTTTGGTAGAGTGACTGGTTTCATGACCTTGCGTTGAAACGCAGCTGCAGAGGTCCATTAGCTCAGAAGCTTGCAAAATACCGCATAAGTCTTACTGGCACTTTGAGGGTAATATCTCATAATCTCCTTCAGAAAGCTGTCTAACTTCGCCATCCTTTGTATTGCGGTAGCAGTGATCATGCCGTCTGTGCTGGCAAGAATGTCTTTGACTTCCTCCCGCAGTGTCGAGACCAGATCGGGTATTGCCGCAAGGGTGTAAAATCTTCAGAAAACTGAGCCAATGTCGGGAGAGATTTCGGGTTGGGACTTACGCGTTAGTCAATGCTGCCGTTGTAGTGTGAATCGCGGCAAAGGTCAGGCTCAACTGGTACTTAGAGATCGCACGGTCACTCTGTTCACCAAACTTGACCTGAGAGTCCATAAGCCATTGCAACATATCGTCTGGTTTGTCCTTCCCCTCCGAGTGATTTCTTTCAGCCTGGCGGCGAGCTGTTACCACTGGCCGAAGGAACTCGTCCGCTTGCTGGAACCGATGGTGCAGTTTCTTGACCTGTGGTGCTCGCGAGGCTAGAAACGGTCGTAGCCAGGGCGATATGAACCCCACAGCTTGAATAGCAGCTGTCATGTCAAGAGTGTAATTGACGGCGGCATCTAGATACACTTCGTCTCTACAGAGCTCGGGACCGACAAAAATTCGGCCCGATATTCTGGCGACTAAGCGAGCCAGTTTGCTACTAATCCTGACTTCCGTCCAGTCCGCCGACTGAGGAAGCTCTGCTCGAATCGCATGTGTAACCTCATCTAGGATGGTTGAATTCAAGCGAGCTGGGCTGGTTAGAAGGAAATGCGCCAGTTGCCTGGTGTCGGAAGAACTTACATAAAGCAGGATTCAGTGACGTCTTGATAGTGTGTGGTATTGTTGGAACATTGCTTGTTATCTTAGTGTACTTGGTTTGGAGAGCCTTGACCGGGATAGAGTTAGCATCAAAACAGTTCGTTAAGGGTTTTCCTCCTTCACCTCTTCTACGGCCTCGTTGAAGCCGAGAACATCTTCAGGTAGTCTCTTCAGGTGCTTCAAAAATGTCGGCGATACGACAATACACTCGGATTCTGCCGAGCTAGTTAATCCACTGATCAAGACTGGATGAGTATTTCGAGGAACTTGCGTCTAGCAGTCATCATTCGAAAAGCACTGTCTTTGAACTGAAGAGAGATTTAGTCCTGCCCAAGTGATGTCTTCTGGTGGATGGCGCACCTTCTTGTAGCCTTCTATATAGAGGTCCCTGGCTTTACCAGAGAGAAACTCTTTCCTCCTTGCATCTTGACCTGTAGCATTTCCAACTGCGGGAATACTCTCCAGCTGAGAATTCCTCTTGAAGAGTCTAAGCCAGAGAAAAATAACACCAACAGCCAATGCAGACAGTATCAGCTGAGGAGAGTTGGCCAAGTTGCTGACAGAAGAAACAGCCAACATTTCGGCCACTAGTGATCCGGCAGGTAGTGCTATGATGGGTGTATGGGTAACTCAAGGTGAGCGTGACTTGTTGTTTTATTTCCTGCATATGTTTTGACTGCAGTCCTGCGCGGGCCCTTGTATCGAGCGTATGTCTGCTATGTCCAACTGACCCTGCGTCTGGCCCTGCCTCGACTCCACCTCAATTTGAACCACAGCACAGACACACTTAGAGTTTCATGATCCCCACTTAGTTGTCAGGGTTGAGTGGTAGGATACTCAGACATCAGTAGGCCTCCCCAGTCGAGACACCCTGCCCGTCGCGCGCTACTGCATGCCCATGCAAAGCTTGAATAGTGTTTTATCCAACTGCATGAATTCAAGAGACTATTGTGCATAATTCTGGCAGCGTTGAGCTCAGATCTAGCGCAGTGCGTGATCAAATAAGGCTAAAAAGGCTTTGCCTTCGAGATGCTGCACGTGTAAATCGGAGATCAGATACAACATTGTAATGTCTGATATGTCGAGACTTTAACAAGCTCCCGTTCCGGTTGTTGATATTCCGTGAACAGGGAAGGCCAAATTATGTTGAATTCAAGTCTTGACCCTGCATCTTTGTGGCGGAAAGGTGGATATCCCACACCGCCGAGTGCGCTATTCAGCTATTTCAGAGCGCCTCAGAGGCACTCGGAAACTTCTTTCGAATACGTACAATTCTTTGACTCGTTTTTACTGCCACAATCCTACATACAGTTCCTCCTTCGAGCGCATGACTCCTCCTCTATGTCTCACACATGGACCTGTCGACAAGACAAACCAGTTTCATCCCTGAGACGCGACCACTTCTGAGTTCTTCAAGACCATCGTCTACGTCCTCAAGCGTTTCGCCAATGACACGATACCGAAGGGGCTTGACAACTCCATCCCGAACAAGCTTGGCAACCTTCCTAGTCCAAGCCGCCGCAAAGTGGCGGTCAGCTGGGGAAGGGTCGCATTTGTACGGGGCCACCCAGTCAACGGCGGATCCGAAGGCGCTCATCGCGAAGACCCACGACGGCCGGACCGCCCGCCGTGAGTGGCCTGATATCGGGAAGCTGTCAAGCGCGACGTAGCGCCCTCCTTCAGCGCCGAGTGATTCGTAGCAGATTCTCATCGAGTCTGCGGTTGTGATGCAGTCTGCTGCGTAGGCCAACTGGTTCCCGGTCAGATCGCGAATGTCTGACGCGCAGGTGGGCGAGTTGTAGTCGAAGGCTGCTTCGGCTCCTGCTGCTCTGACGAGGTCGAAGTTGTGCGGTGAACAGGTGACTACTGGTACAAAGCCGCAACTGGTCATGTTAGCGGTTTTCGCTTCAGAACGAAACTCAAAGTCTCTCACTGTCTCAGTAATTGGACCATGAAGAGGCCGGACGCCGTGCTGCCGCCGTATATCAAGACATGCCGCGCCTCTTCTGAGGGGCCGCTTTTGAGCTTCATGGTGTTGTGAAGTACCATGCCGCCTGTGAGAAGACCGCACGGGAACGTCGCAGCCTCTTCAAATGAAATGCTGTCGTTTAAGTGGAAGAGAAGATGTTCTTCAGCCACGACGTACTCGGAAAAAGCACCCGTCGCATCACTGTTGTTATTATACCCGAATGCAATCCCACACACTCGATCTCCTAGCCGGATGTCTGCGGAAACCTCTTTGCCTTTCGATGTGACGACACCAGCAAAGTCAAGGCCAGCCATTGAGCCTCGAGGCATCCCGGCCTGGATCATCTTCGCGTCAGATGGATTTAAGCCAACACATGCTGTCTTGACCAGGACATTCGTAGGTGATAATTCCGGTATTGGGGTCGAGACTACTGTCGCCTTTGCCGGTCCCTGGACGATTATCGCTTTCCTTGTTTTCGACGGCTGTGTCATGGTTCGTGGTTATTGCCGGAACTAAGTCTTTGTGTCGCGCTGGATGTATTTTTGCAGTGTCGATCTCGGTGAGCACAAACTCATATAAGCTGGTCACCTCGTCTTTCATCATAAGACTCAATCGCGTCAGGAGGGCTATGCGAGCTGAATTGCCAACGTCTCCACAGTTCGGCCAGGAGAGCCACGAGTCAATACTGTAACTCGGGCAGACCAGAGAATAGGTCTGGTAGCGAACTTGTCAGAAGACGCCCTTGTAACTACGCGACCACGCGGCGGTGACCGACTCGTGAATTTGTTCTCGCTGGGCTTTTCTTTAACTCCGGTAGCGTATACTCCTTCCTCGATACGCTCTATCTGAATAATGTGCGCTGTGAGGGCTAAGCCAGGCACTGAATGCAAATTTAAGAATATTTTAGGATGCACATTAAATAGTCCTCTATATGCTTTGCCATAATTTAAATCTGTGGGATTACTAAAACTTATAATTTCCTACTAGTACTGCTAGGGTTATTTATAGGGTTAATATTAGTTAAACTAATTATAATCTTATAAATAACTAAAATAACATTAGTTTTAATTATTAAATTAAAGATAGATTTTTTTATTTTTAAATATAATAAAACTAATTTTAATTTAACTATAATTAAGTTTTAATATATATAACTTAGCTTAAAAAAGTAAAGATTAATATATTAATTAATCCTAATATAAAACACTTAAGCTTTAAAAATAAAAGGCGATTATAATATTTCTTTATATATATAAGACTTATATATAATATATTTCGTATTAAAATTATTTTAATAAATATTTAACTCTTTAATAATTATATTTAATTAATGTTTAATTAAACTAATAAATTATAATATTAGTTTTTAAATAAGTTACGTATATTAAAAAACCCTTTATATATTCATTTAATATAAATATTTTTAACTTTATAAAATATTAATTTTTTATAATTATAGTTATTATAAATCCCCACCTAATACATTTATTCTCTATAAACCTTCCGCTTACTTAAAAGTATATTTTATTTACTAAGTTAAACTTTAATTAAATAATTTTAAAATTTTAAACTACTTTATTTAAAATAATATTTTATAATTACTTTTATACTTTTAAGTTTTCTATATATCCTTTAGCCTTTTATCGCCCTTTTATCTTTTAATGCCCTTTAGCTTTTAATATCTTTTAACTTTTAATACTTTTCGCCTTTTAATACCTTTAAGCTTTTAATACCTTTTAGCTTTTTAATACTCTTTAGCTTTTAATATCTTTTAATTTTTAATAACCTTTAATATTAAATAGTTTAAACTTATATAAAAAGTTAAAATGTATAAAAAGTATTAAAAAGTTAAAAAGTGTTAACTATAATTAAAATAAAGTATTTAAAAGTATAAAGATTTTTTTTTATAAAGTATTAATACTATAGGAGTATTTAGTCTAGGAAACCTTGTACTGGGTGGGCGGAAGGAAAGAGCTGGGCGGGCTAACCGAAATGCTAGGTGGGCCAACTCTGACTGACACGAGGCCGGCCTCGAGTTAAAGTTTCTCGCGAAACAGACCCATCGTGTTGGGACCAATCAGTTGAGATCGTGAAGTCAGGCACAAAAAGGGAGGGAGCCTGTTCTAAATTACCCGAAGTTCAGACGGTATTGCACACATAGGTAAAGTTTTGCTGAAGCGTGTAGGACCCCACTGATCCCTTGACAAGTCGAGTTATCGTAGTGGCGAGAGATGAATGGCCAGAGTGACAGAGTAAGTAGCCGTGCCAGAGGGATTCGAATTCGTCGGCGCCTGAAGCTATGAGACCTCTTACGCTCCTGTGCTTGCTGTCCATACCAAACCCTCGCATCTATAAAGTTAATTGGATTATACCGCAAACACGACACCCACGGGGCCACCACGAATAGACAGAAGTGTTCACATTCCACGAAAACATGTAAGCACAGAGTGAAAGCAGAACATGATACTTGAGCTCACAGATACTTCAGAACCATGGAGCCCATAGCAATAATTGGCCTGGCACATCGTTTCCCTGGAGGCGCCACTACACCAGCCAAACTCTGGGAAGTACTCAACAGCAGACGAGACCTATCCAGGGAGCCGGATCAAGATCGTCTAAATCTTCAAAAGTTCTACAAAATCAACGGCGAGCATCATGGCAGTTCGAATGTAACGAAATCATATTTCCTCGACGAGGATCCTCGGCTTTTTGACACAACATTTTTCAATGTTAGTCCTCTTGAAGCAGAAGCCATGGACCCGCAGCAACGGCTTCTGTTAGAGACAGTGTACGAGGCCATGGAGTCCGCTGGTACGCCCATTGAAAAAGTCCGAGGCTCGCGATGTTCGGTGTTCATCGGTGTGATGACGGGCGACTATGAGACGATCCAGTACCGCGATACCGAAGACTTGTCTCACTACACGGCGTCAGGCACATCGCGTGCCATCTTGGCGAATCGCATCTCATACTTTTTCGACCTCTCTGGGTCATCCATTTGCCTAGATACAGCCTGTTCGTCGTCTCTTGTCGCGATGCATCTCGCAGTCCAGGATCTTCGCAGCGGCACAGCGGAGACGGCCATCGTCGCCGGCACAAATCTCATCTTCGGACCAGATATGTACATCAGCGAATCAAAACTACGAATGCTCTCGCCGACGGGGAAGTGCAAGATGTGGGATGCTTCGGCCGACGGATATGCTCGAGGAGAGGGTGTTGCGGCACTCTTGCTCAAGCCTCTTAGCAAGGCTTTGAGCGACAACGATCCAATCCAAGCAGTGATTCGCAACTCCGGTGTCAACTCTGACGGTCGGACGCCGGGAATCACGATGCCCAGCGCCTTGGCACAGGCAAGGTTGACTACTGAAACGTACAGGGCTGCAGGGCTAGATCCGTCAAAGACGGAAGATAGATGTCAATACTTCGAGGCGTAGGATATAATTCGTTGTCTCGCCTGATCTTGTCTGTTAACTAATATTTTCACAGCCACGGCACGGGAACCCAAGCAGGCGATCCTGAAGAAGCCAGAGGCATTTTTGAGAGCTTCTTTTCAGCAAAGAGTGCCACTGACAAAGAACCGAGCCCACTTTATGTGGGGTCAATCAAGACAGTGGTCGGTCACTTGGAAGGTTGCGCCGGTTTGGCGGGCGTCATCAAAGTTCTTCTCGCAATGAAGAACGACACTATCCCTCCAAACCTGCATCTCGGGTCGCTCAATCCGAAGATTCAACCGTATAGGCGCGTTCTCAAGGTCCCCACAAAGGCTACTCCTTGGCCGACCAGAGGAGTTGGACAACCAAAACGCGCAAGTGTGAACAGCTTCGGATTTGGAGGGACGAACGCACACGTTGTCCTCGAGTCTTACGAGCCAAAGTCAGAAACCAAGTCTTCCACATCTGAACACTCTTTCAGCGGACCCTTCGCCACGCCGGTCGTTGTCAGCGCTCACACACAAACCTCTCTTCTCGAAAACATCCGGCAGCTGACTGCCTACCTACACGGGAATCCCAATGTCAGTCTGTATGACGTAGCATGGACATTGTGGGAACGAAGAAGCCAGCTCGGCTTCAGGAAATCATTCCATGCGACATCACGGCATGATCTTCTGGAGAGCCTTCATAAGGCACTTGTAGACTCCTCCGGGGCGCAGCCTTCTTTGGGAACACCAGCCTCAGCTCTGACATCTCCTTCCGAGGGCTTTGGCGTCTTGGGAATTTTTACGGGACAGGGTGCACAGTGGTCCGGTATGGGCAAAGATTTGCTGATATACAGTGCCATGTTCAGGAAGGCCATTGAGGAATGCGACGCATGCTTGTCAACACTTCCAGATGCCCCGTCATGGTCGTTGAAAGAAGAATTGCTCACTGAGGATTCTAAAAGTCGCATCTCAGAAGCTGAAATCGCACAGCCCGCAACTACGGCAGTTGAGATTGGCCTGGTTCGGATGCTGGAGGCCGCCGGGATCAAGTTCAACGCCGTGGTCGGTCACTCATCCGGCGAGATCGCTGCACTGTACGCGGCTGGTATACTTTCGTTGGCTGATGCCATCCGCATCGCCTTCTACCGTGGCCTCTTTGCCAAGCTGGCTGGTAAGGGCGCCATGATGGCCGTCGGAATCAGCGGGGAGGCTGCTCAAGGTTTCTGTAGCGAAGAACCGTTCCAGGGAAGAGTATTTCTCGCGGCCAAGAACTCGCCTTCCAGCGTCACTCTCTCCGGCGACGTTGACGCCATCCAAGAGGCTAAGGAAGAGTTTGACAGACGAAAGATCTTTTCCCGGGTGTTGAAAACCGACAAGGCGTATCACTCCCCACACATGGAGGCTTGTTCCCTTGCTTACCTGGAAGCCATGCGGAAGTGCGGCATCAAACCCCGAAGAACAGGCAAATGCATTTGGATCTCGAGTGTGGACGGAACTGCGGACCGGTACTGGGATCAAGATCTCGACGAGCTTAGCGGGCCATACTGGATCGCGAACATGGTGAAGCCCGTCCTTTTCACGGAAGCAGTCACCACAGCGCTAACCAACGGCGGGCCATTCGATGTCGCCATTGAGGTTGGACCACACCCGGCACTTAAAGGACCTGTCAACCAGACTGTAAGACCACACCTGGGCAAGCAGCTTCCGTACTCTGGTAGTATGAATCGAGGGGAGGATTGTGTTGTAAGCATGATCCAGCTGCAGGGCTTCTTGTGGTCCAACTTCGGCACTGCCGTCCTCGACTTTGACGGATACCAGCGTTGTTGGCAGGATGAGATTCCCACGCCTAAGGTGGTTGATGACCTTCCCACTTACTCTTGGGATCACGGAGGACCTATCTGGCGTGAATCGAGACTCTCGCGCAATTATCGCCTACGCTCAGGGGGGCCAACGGACGGAAGCGTATTGCTGGGCCGCCGATGTCCCGATGACTCAGACTGGGAACCACGTTGGCGTAACTTCTTGAATCTGAAGGAGCTACCCTGGCTACGGGGGCATTCGTTTCAAGGAGAAGTGCTATTTCCTTCAGCTGGGTATATCGCGATGATGCTCGAAGCTGCACATTTCCTCAGCAGTGACAAGCCAATGTCGTTGATCGAGATTAAGAACCTCACTCTCGAGCGACCGCTCAAAGTGGACGAAGGGCCAAGACCGATCGAGCTGTTGACGTCTGTCAAGGTGACGCACAGAGACGATAAGCTCATCACAGCCGAGTTCTCATCTTACGTTTGTTCTGACGCAGATGGAGGCAAGGTGGACAGAACTTGCTTCGGAAGAATCTCAGTATCGCTGGGCAGCTTCGATGATAACGTTCTCCCTCCTCGAGTAGAATCGCTGGCTGCATCAGTTCCACCAGCGGATGTTGAACTGTTTTACAGCTCTGTGAGACAAACTCGGCTCGAGTATGAAGATTTGTTCAAGCGGCTCAACTCATTGCGTCGGGTTGACGGTATTGCCACGGCAACAGCGTCCTGGTCGGCTGATGAAATTGAGTATGGAAATCTTTACCACCCAGCACTGATCGATGTCGCACTACAGCCGGTAAGTTTCTGTCCTGTCTATCAGCCCGCCGGAGACTTTTTCTCGCAGTCCACTGACACGATCCAGGTTTTTGCCGCCTTCAATGCCCCAACAGCCGAAAGACTCTGGACTGCGTACCTCCCTCAAAGCTTCGAAAGGATCACTGTCAGCCCGAGACATCGCCTTATTCCGTCCTCCAGTGGTCAGATCGAAGTCCTCATTGACGCATTTTCTACGGTGATATCGGCAACCAAGATCAGTGGCGACGTCAACATCTACTCGACCCGTGGCGACTCCAACATGCCGTTTCTCCAACTCGAAGGAATGACACTGGCGGCTCTCGGAAGACCGGACGCATCCAACGACCGCATTCTTTTCGCCGAGACCAAATGGGAAGCCGACCTTCTTGATGGTGGTGAGTTCGAGGCCGACTTCAACCCACCTCAAGATGTCGCTGTTGAAGAATCGGAGCGGGTCGCTTTGTTCTTTTGCCGCAAGCTTTTGAGCGAGGCGAGCGAGGTTGGAGTTGACAACTTGAAACCCCACGAGAAGATGATGTTTGAGCAACTCACAACTCTGGCGGACTCTTTTGAGAAGGGATCATATCGTGACTGGGCAAATGACACAAGAGAGACGATCGACGCCATCCTGGAAAGGAACCAGGACCAAGTTGACTTTGAACTACTTCGACTGGTGGGTGATGAAGCTGGCAGTGTCTTTCGAAACGAGAAACAGATGGTCCATGTTCTTTTCGCCGACGACAAACTCAGCCACTTCTATCGCGAAGGCCTGGGTCTTCGCAATGCCCAACGTCAGATCTCAGCCTACATGAGTGCTATATCGCATCGTTACCCGAACACAAAGATTCTCGAACTTGGGGCCGGAACTGGTGCTTCTACTTCGGCCATATTCGACGCCATTGGAGATCACTTTGGTTCTTATACCTTCACCGACGTGTCGCTTGCTTTCTTCCCCGAGGCTCAGAAGAGATTTGCGAAGCATTCGCATAAGATGACTTTCAAGAAGCTGGATATTGGACGCCCGTTTGAGGAACAGGGGTTCGACACTCCGTCGTACGACGTCATCATCGCCGCAAATGTCTTGCATGTATCAGATGACATGCAAGCTGTGCTCCGTCGGGTCAGAAGTCTGCTCAAGCCGGGGGGTTTCCTCGTGGTCACTGAGCCCACTTCAGATCATCTCAGGATCCAGGTGATCATGGGTGGTCTTGAGGGTTGGTGGCTTGCTCGAGATAACTGTCGGCGTTTTGGACCGGTGGCTACTATCGAGACTTGGGATGAGAAATTGCGCGCTGCTGGGTTCACCGGTGTCGATTTGTTCAGCCACGATCAGAAAGAGGACAAACTCCATACATTCACCTCCTTCGTCAGCCAAGCCACTGATAGTAGCATTGACGCTTTTCGACAACCGCTTGACAACATACAAATGCTCCCCGACTTCGTTCCCTTCACTGTCATTGGTGGTTCCACACTTGCCACGTCGAAAATTGTTCGCTCTGTGCGGGACCGGTTGTCGGCTTTGGGCAACGACGTCGTCTGCTTCCCTGATATTCAGCGCGTCAAGCCTTGTGATTTACCCGAACAATGTCTAGTTCTGTGTGTCTCGGAACTGGACCGGCCAATTTTCGAGAATGGGGTCGATGAATCTGTTCTGTCCGGCTTCAAGGGCATCATTGAGAAAGCCCGAGGAGTATTGTTCCTCACAAAAGAAGCAGCCACATCAAACCCTTACTCAAATATGCTGATTGGATTATGCCGAGGATTGCGCGCAGAACAAACCGCTCTAGGAAGCTCGATCCAAATTTTGGACGTCGACAGAACCACTAAGCTTGATGCGAACTCTATCCTTGAGCGTTTCCTTCAATTGACGCTGATGGCCATTCACAACACGGATTCTGATCAAAGGCTTTGGTCTTTGGAGACCGAACTCTCTCTCAGGAACAGTCGACTCTTCGTCCCCCGCATTGAGGAATACAGAGCTCCCAATGAGCGTACCAACTCGGCTAGGAGACAGATTGTCAATGCCGTTACATCAGACACCCACATCATCGAGGTCAGCCTCGCTGGGACCGTGGATGACACGAAGGCTAGCTTGAAAATCATCCCAGAAAGACCCGGGCTAGACACAATTGATACCGCCTTCTCCTGCATGGCGCCCATCAATCTGCTGCCGTTCCAAGGTCCTCAGTATCTTTGCGTTGGCACACTTCAACAAACCTCCGTGTCCGTCATTGTCTTATCCTCAATCAATTCCTCGGTACTGCAAGTTCCAAAGGACCAATTCTTCCCAGCAAGCATTGAACCGAAGGCCGTTGCTCTCATGTCCGTCGTACTAGCTGCCCAGGCTTGGGTACGATCAGTGCCGCGCGGTCACACCATCTGGCTACACGACGTCGACAGCACGAAAAGAGCAGTTCTTGAAACCGAGGCAAAGAATTACGGCATCGATATATTTGCTACGTCGACCAACCCAGCCTGCGATGGCTTCATTCCGCTGCGTGCACCCACGCGAATACTCAAGGCATTTCTGCCCCTGAAGACTGCGTCGTTGATCTTCGGATGCTCAATCAGTGATGCCGACGCCTCGGACATTTTGGCCAGGGTCTCTTCTATTGTCTCGATGCACAAGCCTTCTAGTGGGCGTTTCTGGGACTGTCCGACTACTCAGTCAGATACCCATGCCTCTCAGCTGCTAGAAGAAGCTTATATGTCCACAGTTCAGTTGATTGGCTCTCTAGACTTAGGCGAGGTAGCCAAGGTGGTGCCGATTGGTGAAGCTATCGAAGTCGGCACGAGTGGCCCTGTGAGTGTTGTCGACTGGAGGCAAGCTCGAAGCACCCCAATTCGAGCAGACCTGCAACCTGTCAAGCCCGAGCAACTCTTCAAGACTGACAGGAGCTATTTTATGGTCGGACTCACTGGTGAAGTTGGAATTTCCATCTGCTCGTGGATGATCAAACACGGCGTGCAGTACGTTGTGTTGGCCAGCAGAAATCCTAATGTCAGCCAGACTTGGATCGACTCCATGTCAAAGCTGGGGGCCAAGATTCTAGTCATGGCCATGGACGTGACGAATCCTGATCGCGTCAGGGAGGCTGTCGACGAGATCTCCAAAATAATGCCTCCAGTTGCTGGTGTATGTAATGGCTCAATGGTTTTGTCGGACAAGAGCTTCATGCATATGGATGTCGAATCCATGCAAACTGTCCTCCGACCCAAGATCGACGGGAGCATCCACCTCGACCGTGCTTTCTCCGGCCAAGACCTTGACTTCTTCATCATGCTCTCCTCAACCGGCAGCGTCATTGGAACACCAGGTCAATCCAACTACCACATGGCAAACAGGTTCATGGCTGGGCTTGCCGCGGATAGAAGACGCAGGGGCCTAGCCGGGTCCGTCATCGACGTGGGCATGATTTCGGACGCTGGCTATGTCACCCGTCAAGACCCCATCGTCGCGAAGAAGCTACGCAGCATGTGCGTTCTCGCCCTTTGCGAAGCTGAAGTCCACATCATGTTCGCGGAGGGTATCCTCGCCGGCCGGCCCGGCTTTGCTTCACACAGCGAGCTCATCGCTGGTCTGGCCATTAGCGACAACGAGGCCGAGCGGCCATTCTGGGCCAAGGAGCCTAGGTTTGGGTTCTATGTGAGGGAAAAGCAGGACTCAGCGACTGAGAACATTGCTTCATCAGGTCTCGAAGATCTCCGGGCTGCGCTAGATTCCGCGACCGATGAGGAGACAGTGTTCACAAAGGTGCGGGATGCTTTTGCCGAGAGGCTGGAAAGTCTTCTGCAACTCCCCCATGGAAGTGCCAAGACAGACTTGCCTCTAGTTAGTCTTGGGATGGACTCCCTTCTTGCGATGGAGGTTCAGACTTGGTTCCGTAAAATTGTCGGTACTGAAGTCTCTGTCCTGCGTATTCTGAGCGGTGCTTCCGGGAACTCGATCTGCAGAGCGGCTTCAACGTCGTACTTCAATACCAAGAGCAGCTCCGGAATGAAGACAGACGCTCCAAAGACTGACTGTCGGCCTGGGGGAAAGACATCTCAGCTCAGCATCCCTGTCCCCGAGATTGATGGGGCGTTGACACCCATCACACCGGATAGCAGAACAACGCCGGGAACACCCGATGCATCATCAATGACTCCAGTGACGTCCGTTGGCACTGAAAGCAGAGATGAACAGAGAGATTCTTACTTCGAAGGGCGGGAAATTCGACGGATTGTTCAAAGAACAGCCCCGATGTCCTTCGCACAAGCCCGACTGTGGTTTTTACAGGGATTCTTGGAAGATCCGACAACCTACAACGAGACCTCAATGTATGAACTACGCGGATTCCTGGACATTGACCGCCTCAGGAACGCGTTTCGCCAGGTAACCTGGCATCACGAGATCCTGCGCACCTACTTCTACGAGGACTCAGCTACTGGCTTACCGATGCAAGCTGTCACGGCCACGTCCGCCTGTCCTTTCAAATTCGTGGAGAACGCAACGGATGCAGCCTCGGCACAGGAGTATGCAGACATGAAGGAACGAAAGTGGGATCTTGAGAACGGAGTCTGTCTAGGGATGACAGTCCTCCGACACTCGCACGACCGACACACTCTGATTCTCTCCAGTCACCACATCGCCATTGATGGTGTCACCTGGATCGTTCTCCTCAAAGATATCGCCTATGCTTACGAAGGAAAGTCTCTGCCCACTATCCCGCAATACGTCGACTTCTCAGTCAAGCAGCGATCTATGGTAGAACGTGGTAGGTGTGCCAAGGAGATTCAATTCTGGAAGGATGAGCTCGCAGGCCTTCCTGATGCACTCCCTCTCTTCCCCATGTCACATACAAAGACTCGGAAGGCAATGAATCGGTACACCACCACCATTGCTGATACAGTGCTGCCCAAGGAGCTAGTGTCTCGCGTCAGGCAAACTAGCAGCCGACTTCATGTGACGCCGTTCCACTTCCACTTCGCTGTGCTGGCGTCGATGGTATCTCGACTCTCGCAGAGCAAAGACTTCTGCATCGGTACCGTTGACACAGGAAGATCGGGCACTGAGTTCTCTCAGACAGCGGGGTGCTTTATCAATCTAGTCCCCGTCAAGGTCCACGTCGCGAAAAGTCAAAGCTTCGAAGCCCTTTGCAAGGCGTTATCTTCCAAGATTCTCTCTTCTCTCACTAATTCCACGATTCCCTTGGATGCATTGCTCGATGAGCTGCAAGTTTCGCGCACAGCACGACATAGTCCTATTTTTCAAGTAATCATCAACTACCGACTCGGGATTCTGGGCCTCAACTCAATCGGTGATGCTGAGTTGAAGTACGTCCAATCACAGAGTTCTGGAAACCCATACGACCTAGGACTTAATATTACCGACACTCCAGACGGAACATGTCTTATCCACTTGGCTGCGCAGGAAGCTTTGTACGTAAAGGACGCTGCGCAATCCATTTTGGCTTGTTATCATCGCTTGCTGGAGTCTGCATGTGAGGCTCCGCTGTCTGAAGTGGCTGAGCTTCCCATGTATCAGTCGCCCGTCCCGAACAACATTGGCGAGCTGAGCAGAAGGAGACTGGCAGGGAGAGGGCCCCGGCATACAGACAGCTTGACAGGCACAGTTTCTCGTCAGATTGACCAAATTGCTGAAAGCCATCCAGATCTCATCGCCATTAAAGATGGAGAGAAGGTCTACACTTATCAAGAGATGATGCGGCAAGTCGACATCATTGCGGCCGTTCTTCGGGCCAAAGGGGTTCCCAGGTCTGCTGAGCCCTTCTGCTGCTTATTTTTCGAGCCCTCGGCGGACTACGTGTTTGCATACCTAGCTGTCCTGAAGGTCGGCGCTATCGTCGTCTCCCTCGATCCGACAAACCATCAAGAGAGGCTGGCTTCTATTGTGAGAGACTGCAGTCCCCAGGCAATTCTCCATCATCAAGCAACGTCCGATCTAGCCCAGTGGCTTCGTGACTCGTGCGCTGAAGCCATCAAATTGGATACTTCTTCAACCCTAGACCACGAGGGTGAAGCTGAATCTTTCAACTCATCTGGTCCACAAACGCCAGCCGTGCTTTTCTACACCAGCGGGACGACCGGAGTGCCCAAGGGAGCAATTCTCAGGCACGAAAATTACGCCAATCTGTTTGGAGCCTCTTCACGCAGTCTCGATATACGACCAGGGCAAGAGGTGATCCTCCAGCAAACGGGTATGACCTTCGATCTCTGCCCCTTCGAGATCTTCACTGCCCTCTTGAACGCCGGTACTCTAGTAATAGCTTCCAAAGACCAGCGCGGAAACCCATCAGCCATCGTCAACCTCATCAAGCAAGAAGGTGTGACTATCATGGCTGGAACACCAGTCGAGTTCAAGCAGATCTTCCAGCACGCACCGGATGCACTCAAGAGCTGCGAGAAATTCGGAAACGTGATTGTCGGAGGTGAGATATTCACACCTCAGATGGCCGGCCAGTTCAAGCAGGCGATGCCACCGGGCGCGAGTGTCTTCAACGTGTACGGCCCAACCGAAACATGCATCTTTGCCACCATTGAGCGTGTCAAGTATTGGGAACCCGACCTGAACCTTGTACCCGCTGGGTCCGCGCTAGAAAATGTCTCAGTTTATATCGTCGACGAGATGATGAACCTGGTGCCTGACGGTTGCGCCGGAGAAGTCTGCATCGGGGGTGCAGGTGTCAGCCAAGGATACCTTCAGCGGCCTGAGCTTACCTCCCAGGCTTTTGTTCCAGACCCATTTGCTGCCGAAGAGGACCAAGTGCGTGGCTGGAAAACGATGTACCGCACTGGAGACTCGGGATATCTGAGGCCCGACGGCTCGCTTGTTATCCTCGGCCGCATCGTTGGTGACAACCAAGTCAAGATCAGAGGCATACGCATCGAGCTTGAAGACATCGCGTCCAACATCCTCAGGACTGCCAACGGAAAGCTCGCCGATGCCGTTGTCACCGTGCGCGGGGAGGACAAGACGTTGATTGCGTTTGCCGTCATCGCATCTGGTGCTCAGATCAAGCACCCCCATGAGTATCTCAGATCACTACCCGCTAGCCTCCCGCTTCCGGAATACATGCGACCTGCCGTCATCATCCATCTTGAACAGCTCCCTATGAACCACAACGGGAAGTTGGATCGGGCCGCGCTGGACAAGGTACCGATACCAGTTCAGACCGATGAAGATGGTCAAGAAGTGCTCACGCCACTCGAGAGATATTTGAGTTCACTTTGGGAGAAAGTGCTTCCCAACACTATTGCTCAGTCAACCGGGGTTCATCCTGGTTCTGATTTCTTCCGACTTGGAGGGAATTCGCTGCTCCTGGTAAACTTGCGAAAGAAAATCAAGAAAAAGTGGCAGATTTCCGTGCCTCTGCTGCATCTGTTTGAAGCGAGTACTCTCCGCTCAATGGCAGCTATGATCCGAGGCGCTAAAGAAAGCCAGAACGAAGGCATTGACTGGGAATTCTGGGACGAACAAACTCGCTTTGACATCGATGCAGCACTTGACAGAATTGAAGAGGTTTCTTCTCACATCGTCCCGAGGACTGACAGAACCGTTCTTCTCGTAGGTGCGGCCAAGGGGCTGGGAGCGTGGCTTCTGAAATTGTTGCTTGACGACGATTCCGTTGGCAAAATCCACTGTGCGGCACTTGCTCGGGAACAAGTGCTTGAGTTGCCAGAGAGCGACAAGCTGATCGTTCATATCGGAAGCCTTGGAGAAGTAAATCTCGGCTTGTCAGATGAAACGCAACAGGCCCTCAAGAGAGACGTTGATATTATCATCCACGCAGGAGCTGAGGGCTCTTGCCTGAACAACTATGACTCCATCCGCATCCAAAACGTGGAGTCAACAAAGTTCCTGGCAAACCTAGCTCTGGCTAGGAAAATGCCGTTCCACTACATATCCAGCCCCCGCGTCATTCTTTTCAGCGGTGGAAACTCATATCCTGAGCGGCCCATGTCATCTCACTATCCTCCAGCAGCTCTTGGCAGGGAAGGATTCACGTCAGCCAAATGGGCCAGCGAGACCTATCTCGAAAAGTGCTCAGCCGCGACTGGTCTACGCGTGTCGATCCATCGCGCAGGCTATCTGATGTCTGAAGATGCCGACGAGATGGACGCCATCAACATGATCCACAAGTACTCGGCTATCCTCAAGGCCGTCCCATCTCTGGCAACATTTTCTGGGTTCCTTGACATGTGTCAACTGCCAACAACGGCAGAAGCGATTCTCAAGTCTCTTACAGATGACAATTTCGGGGTATGCTACGGTACGACTAGAATCATCCATCACACCGAAGACAATGTGGTGCCGGTCCATGAGTTCCAGGCATACATGGAGGCACGGTTTGGCCATCCTTTTGAGAGCTTGAGTATGATAGATTGGGTGACCGAGGCGGAGGAGAAGGGTATGAGTCCTACGTTGTCGGCTTTTCTTGAAGCCGTAGCTGAGAGAGGCGATGAGGCACGGTACCCCAGATTATTGCGTGGGGCATGAACAACTTGAAGATTTAACGTAGAGAGATTGAAAGTTCAGCGTGGATAAACCAATAGATTTAAATGGCTTAGAATATTCATAGGGTTGACGTTTACGGGTTTTCACTCATATAATGGAAAACGGAGATTCGCAGAGCAAAAAACAGAGGGCGTAGAGTAAACCGCTTATATAAGCCGCAGCCGCCCTACTACAGCTAATTAGAGCCCTTTATTTAACGTACCCTTAACCCGCTCTAATATATCTTATAGCTATAATACTATAGCCCTATATAGCCTCTATCGTTATTAAACTTAATTTAATTATACTATATTAATATAGCGTTAAATTAATTAAATACTTATTATAATTAATTAATTTAATATTAAAAAGTATTTTTAATCCCTTAAATTTTATTTTTCTAGTATTATAGTAATAGCGTAAATTTTAAATTATTTTAGTTTTAAAAAGTAGTAATAAACTAATTATTACTAATAAAATATAAATATTACTATAAATAACTACCGGTAATTAGCTTTTTTTAACCTTTTTATATTTTTAAAACTTTTTAATAATAAATATAATACTTATAAGAACTTTAAGCTTAATTTAAATAAAGCGATAAAAGCTATTAGCTTTATAACCGTTATTTAAGCTTTAGGGGTAAATTATAAGCTTTTAATATATAGCTAAAGTATTTAATAACCCTTTATTATAATAATAAATAATATTATAACGATTAAAACTAGCTATAAATAAAAAGTAATAGCCTATATAATTAAAGAAATATTTAAAAAGTAGAAGCTATTAATTTAAAAGTATATATATATCTTTTATAATTCTTAAAAAGTTTTTAAAGCCTAATATAGCTAGGTAAAGCTATTATAAAAATATTACGATTTTCTTTTTTATACCGCTTAAAACTTATCTTTTATAAAGCTAAAGAAATTTAAAATAGCCTTTTATTAAAAGTATTTAAAAATCTAGCTTAAAAGTAATATAATAAAGAACTAGTTATAAAGCTTTTATAAAAAGAAGTAAAGTATTTATATATTTATTTAAATAGCTTTAAATTAGCTTAAAAAGAAGGGCTTTTAATATTATTTTATTAATAATAAAAAGGGAAATATTATAGGTATCTTTTAATATAAAAAGTAATAAATTATTTAAATTAAAGAGCAATAATTTTTATAAAGTCTTTTACTTAATTATAAATATTTAATAAATAATAAAAAGATACTTTATTTTTAAAAAATAGTAATAACTTATATAAAAAAGATTTTATTATTATTTTAAGACGTTATTAATAATAAAAAAGAATTTAGCTTTTAATAGCTTTTTAAATAAATTTATAAGCTTTTTAACTATTATAAATATAACCTTTTAAACCTTTTTATTATTAATTATAATAATACTTTAATTAACGCTTTTAATTATAAATTTCCTTAAATATATTATTAGCTATATATCTTTTATATAAATATAATTATTATTTTAAATATTAAAAAGAAATAAAAAAAGCCGATATAAAAATTAATAGTAATAAAAGTAATAAAGAAAAATATTTTAAAAAGTATTAAAATTAAAAAAAGTAAAATTTATAATAATAATCTTATTATCTTTAATACGCCGGTAAAAAATATATTTATAATACCTTTAAAGGTTTTTAATAATATCCTTTATATTTAAATAACCTTTTTTAATCTTTTTAAGTTTATAAAATACTTTATAAATTATAAAACCTATAATATAGCTTAGCAATAATTCTAAAAGAAATTTTTAAATTAAATAGCGATTATTAACTATCTTAAGATTTAATATATTAATAAAGAAAAAAAGATTATTATTAAATAGGCTACTTATTAAACTTATAAAATATTTAATTTTAATTTATTTTAATTATTTTATTTATTTAAATTCCTTTATTAAGCTGGAATAATAATAAATATCTAAAAAGAATAAGGTATAATATCTCTTTTAAATTAATATAGTAGGTTTTACTATATAGAACTTTTTATAATAACTTATTAATCTGCTTATATAAGCTTATCTATAGTTAAAAGCCGCTATTCTGCGTTAATAGCTATAGCGTTAAGCTGCGCCTATTTGCGCCGGTGCTTTTAATAAGCTATTAGCCTTAATATAAACCGATCCGTTAAGGTTAAAGCTATTATAGGCTATAAGCTAGTTTAATGCTGTTAAGCACTATATAAAAGTGCTATCGCCGTATAATTTAAGCTATATATAAATATAAGTTACTCGAAATAAATAATATTAAAAAGCCGCTATTACTTTAAAGGTTTTAGCTTTATTTTATAAATATATATCTATTTATTATAACCTTTTCTGCTATATTATAAAACCACTCGAAAATAATTATTTAGCTTACCGCGCTATCGAAACCGAGATAATAGTTAAGCTTAAACTATTATTTATATACACTTAAAACCCTTAAATTAGGTAAGGCTACTATATTCTATTATCTAAATATATAAATCTAATAGCTTTACTATAAATAGCTATAGAAATAAACTCTATTTATAATAAGTAAATTTTTACTTAAGTAAAAGGTTTTTTTATTAAGGTAAAGAAGTATAAAGATAAGAACCCTTTCCTATTTAAGTAAATCGATATATTTATTATTACCTTAAAGATATATAAGGTTTATTTTAAAGAAATAGATAAGTTTATCGCTTATAAAGTAAAAATAAATAATAAGTTAAATAGAAAAAGAGAGGTTAATTATTTATTACGCTTCTTTAAAAAGGTTTACTTTTTATTTAAATAAATAAAGCTTAATTATAAAAATATAATATAGTTAAATAGAATTTAATTTAAAAAATATAATTATAAGTCTTTTAACCTTATACTTAGAAGGGAATTTTAATTTATATATAATATTCTTTATAAAGTATATATACCTGAAAGTTAAAGTTTATTTAAGCTACGGTATAAGGAATCTTTTTTATTTAATAAAGGCTGCTTATAAGGCTATTAAAGATATAGCTTATAACTTTTATTTTAAGAAAGCCTATTAAAAGATAATATTATTTAAAAAGTTTAATAGCTAAAAGTAGCTAAAAAAGCTTTTCTTTTAAGCTTTAAGGGCGGCGCTTAACCTTTTTATAAAAACTAAGTAATAGATATAATATATGCTTTATAATAAAGTGCTATAAGAAAATTATATACATTTAAGCTATAATTACTTTATTTCTATTTAATATAGGTTAATTTATATAAGCTATATAGCTAATAAAGATAAAGCTAATCTTTCTTTTAAAAAGAGCGATATTTATAAAGATTAGTACTTTAATTATAATCTTTCCCTTAAAAACTTATTTTTAACGGTTTTTTTATTAAAAAAGGTTACCTTTATAAAAGAAAGGCCTTATAAGATTAATACTTTTAAAGGAAATAAAAAGGGTATCTTTAAGAAAACGGAGATTTACAGAGCAAAAAATAGAGGGCGCAGAGCAAACCGTTACACTATATCAATATAGCGCTAAATTAACTAAATACCTGTCGGAATTAATTAATATAGCATTAAAGAGTATCCCTAATCGCTCAGATTTTATTTTTTTAGAGTTTTAGCGATGGTATAGGTTTAAGATTACTCTGGTCTTAAGGAGCAATAGCAAACCGACTGTCGCCTTAAGACGAGATTGCATATATAGTCCGTATAGCCTAGGCACCCCTTAAACCACTATAGATTCGAGCAATTAGGTGCCCTAGCGAGTGTGGTGATAGTACGGTGTAATTATAGCGAAGAAGATATTCGGGTATAATAGCTGCAGATTTAATATAATGACGAATTTGGGTGGTGGGCGTTATTTATGCACTGGGGGCTATATGTACCTCTATACCCTCTGTTTTTTGCTCTGCGAATCTCCGTTTTCATCTTTAAAAGCTATAAAAAGGCTATAATAAGTAAAAAAATAACTTTTATTATTATAAGCTTAAATAATTGGGCAGGTAATAAAATAAAGGTAATAATAGCTTTTATATAATAAATAAACTCGGCTTTTAAATAAAATAATTAAACCCTTAAGTTTTTAAATAAAAAAGATATTTATAGCAATAATATTTAATAGATTATTATTTATTATAATTAATAGCTAGCGGAAAAGCTTATATAATAAATAACCCGATAGCCCTTAAAGCGAAAAGCGCCCTTAAGTATTATAAAATCTTTTAGCTAAGCTTTATTAATAGCTATACCCTTAAGTATAAAGGTAATAATAAAGAAGTAATATATAAAGGCTATAAAAAGTATTAATTAATTATTATAGGTAGATTTAGTTATAAAGAATATTTTTAGCGACAATAATAAGGAGAAGGGTTTATTAAATAAGATTATAGTTTATATAGGCTAGTAAATTATTAAATATTATAGATTTAAGCGATTAAGTGCTTTAGCGAGTATAGTAATAATACGGTATAATTATAGCGAAGAGGATATTTAAGTATAATAGCTATAAAGTTAGTATAATAGTATATATATAAATTTGGGTAATAGGCGTTATCTGTGTACTGGGGGCTATATATACCTTTATACCCTCTGTTTTTTACTCTGCGAATCTTCGTTTTTATATAATGTCCCTTTAGCTCCATGACGGTGTATCTAATCGTAGAATGCCATGGGTCGACATCCTTAAGCAACCGCTTAATATGCTGAACCACGACCAGAGGTATAATCACGTTCACTGCCTTTTCAAACTGAGCGCCTTCGAGGCATACTAGGAATATTCCTGTATTAAATAAACGGCCGCTGGTAAATGCGGTCGACCATTACAATGTTAGCAGGCGCAAACTTAATCTTGCCGAAGCCTCAATCTTAGAGAAAGCGAATTGGTACCTTGAGTGGCATGATGGCATCTGATACATTGTCATAGGAAACAAATAGGGCCATGCCAATCCAGCGCTGGAAGTACAGCGCGATGGGCGCAAGTTTGAGGCACCAATGACACACCATTAGGCTATCCTTTGCAACACCACAATGAGTGCTCCATTGACAACCTTGGCAGGGAAACGCTGAGCAGAATCTATGACCACCGGACCGCGTGACCCCGAAATATCGGGATCCAGAGTTGTTGACTGCCTAGTACCAAGCAGAAACGGATGGAAGCGAGTCAGATGTAGTCCGTACCTAGGTATCTCACCCCGGTGCAAGGCGGTGGACACACCGGTGGACTGGCAAAAGCTTAATATGTGGCGCTCCGTGACCTCCCGTGGCCCGGGAGCACATGACTTTGAGGACAAACCACACACGGTTTCAAGAAGGCGAAGCTGCTACGAGGAGACGCCTTTCACCCGACACCGTCCGACCAATTATTACAAACGCTGAATCCATATTTGTTCAGTCACAATCTTGCAAAATGTCGTCACCCAAAGTCCTAGTCATTGGCTGCGGCATTGCCGGCCCGGTAGTAGCCTGCCTGCTGAAGCAAAAGGGATATGAGCCGATCATGTTCGAGAGATCTGCAGCGCCGGGCGATGTTGGAGCATCACTGATGATTTGCCCCAACGGGCTGAAGGTCCTCGACCTTATCGGGCCCCTGCCGGACAAGCTCCTTCAGAACGGCCCGCCTGTGCTCGAATTGTGTGATCATAAGGCTTCTGGGGAAGTTCTCGGCCGTTCCGATATCCCCACCGAGTTTGCCGAACGATATGGGCAACCTGCTGTCGGCGTCAAGCGGACACTTATCACGTCCTGGCTACGAGAATTGGCCATTGAGAGCGGCGTTGAGGTCAGAGATGGTTGGGAGCTGGAGCAGATTCAGGAGACTGACGAGTCTGTGACTGCTTTCTTTGAAGGTGGCAAGTCGGAGACGGGATGTTTTCTGGTTGGGTGCGATGGGCTGAAAGCTGCGACTAGGAGGATCTTGTTGGCGCGTGAGGGCTTTCAAGACGGTGAACCCTCGTTCACGGGGCTGACGCAGGTGAGAGGGTCTACTGATCTCTTATTACAGTATCGCTGCTGAACTCGCAAATAGACCGCTGGTATCTCACCTACGCCTGAGGGTTTACGCAACACCCCTGGTGCTAGAAATTGGTATGGCGAGCTGAGCCATGTCATCTGTTACCCAATTACTCACGACAAGACATCCTGGGGGTTGACATTGACTGGAAAAGCCGAGGAAGAAGCCGCGTGGGGGCTGTTTGGTGACGAAGAGAGGGCAGCCGAGAAAGAGAAGATGGGCGAGATGCTGCGGGCCAAGAACTGGGATCCAGTCGTGTTGGAGATGGTAAGCTCTGCAGAGCGGCTGATCAAGTATGGCCTCTATGACCGTCCGGAACTTGAACCAGAGCAGTGGTACTCTCGTCGATGTGTCATGGTTGGTGATGCGGTCCATCCTACAAGTGTTCATCTCGGCCAGGGCGCCAACCAGGCTTGGTGAGTTTCCCTCTCCCCGAGGGACTACCGGTGGATACATTTTGCACTGACAAAAATAAGTGAGGACTGCTACTATCTCACACGCGAAATTCCCGACTTTGACGCAACGACACACCTGCCAACCTCCCTACTGACGAAGGCTTTCAAAGCATATGCGGCGAAGCAGCAGCCGCGCACGTCACTTCTGGTAAAAGGAGCCAGAGCTGTGGGTTCGGCCCGTGTGGCTGTGCCTGAGCTCTGTTCTCAACGTGACCAAGCGATCACTAAAACTTTGGGCAATCGAGCAGGTCTTGAAGCCAAATTTGACTTCACTTATTCACCACCATTCTGAGTGTTCTTCGGTCTTGAATTCTACCTCTGACATATCATATTCTCGGCTGAAGCGGAGAGAAATGATTGTGACAATTGGGTACAAACAAAGATTATGACCAAATAAGACGCATATGTATTGAGACTGGCGGGGGATCCAAGTTGAGAATCATGTCGACTGTATTAATCTCTACAATCCATATCCACCAAGTACAAGCCCATCTCTACATTTGTATTCTCAGTATGACTAGTGAGTAACGTCAACCCTTTCTAGAAATTGAAATAATTCCCCGAAACCCAGAGATTCGCTTCGCCCAAAGTGCCGCTTTCAAATGCTCACAGTCTTTGCACTTTATCAGCAAGCTTCCTTGCACACTCTTTACCATTTCCAACTCGAGCTTGCCTAGAGACGAAGGCAACCACGCCAAGAGTGACTCAGAAGGGTTCTTTGTAATCAAATCGCATAATAATTGATTAGGCATCTCTTTCCTCGTGCCGTCGTCGATCCTCCCTCGCAATCTGTCGCAGCGAGACGGGATGCAACATGTGCTCCACCAACGCCAATTGTGACAGCACGACATACTCTCCGTCGGGCATCTCCGGCTCCCAGAACCTCTCCTTCCACCGTAGAGGCAATGGTCTATGTGCCTTCGCGACGAGGGCCCAAGCCGCCTTCGCCGCGTCCGTGAAACTATCACGCCAAGTACACTTGAGCTCGATACTGGCCTCGGTCTCCCCTCTCCGGAATCGGAAGATGCACGCTATGCCTCTGCTGTTCCAACAGTTCCACAGCTCCATGATCTGGAGCTGTGGCATCGTCCTCGCGGCCTCCGCGGCCATTCGGATTACCAAGTCGGTCTGTCCACGCATCAACTTCTGAGTCGTGAGCGAGAGTCTTTTCAGGCTCTTCCATGTCATCCATCTCTTCTGCCCTGGCGGTGCCTTTGGATGAAAGGCGTAGAAGAAATGGAAAGCATCGACTTTCTTGGCCACATATAACTCCTCCAAATGATGGCTTGCCCGAGCGAGGTCGCGGGAGAACAGATCCGTACCGAGACGATGACTTGTAGCGTTGCGTGGCGGGTGATAGAAAATCTCATCGTGGCTCTCGAAAATTGCAACCTTCTTCAAGGTTTTCCTCCGCGCTTTCAACACCTCCCTGACCAGAAATGCGTGGTACCATTCTTGCTTCCTCTGGTAAAGTATTGACGGGCCTTGCCAGGGCTCGAACGAGAAAGTACTGAGGCGCGTCAGGCTGCACATCATGGGATAGAGGCCCCTGCGGACCCCGAAAGAGCGGGAGAATTGTCGCCGGATAACGAAGGAGGTGACAACGGAGACCTTGGGCAGGCGCATGCGTCGACGGCGGACGGATGGTAACTTGTAGTCAAAGTGCAATCCAAAACCAAACACCCGATACTTGGCGTCCGAAGGAATTTCCTTGACCTGTTTCCCGTCCTGCCAGCCGTGGAAAGGGTCGTTATGAGGTAGAACCGGGCGGGCGTCCCATCTGTCCCATGCCGAGTCGTGCAGGCGAAATCGAAGGTCTTTGTTGAAGTGGTGGGCGTCGCTCGGGGAGTGGGCGCTCAACTCGAGGGTGATACCATGATTGTGGACATCTTTGTTCTTCCATTTGGACAAGACGTCGAAGAGATCCCAGACAAGGTTAGTAAAGGTAGTGTTCTGGACCTGAACATCCTCGCGAGTCTCATGACGATGGCACTGCTGGCAATCGTACAATGGCAGCTCGATACGCAGCCATACCCACTTCACATATGCCCGTCGTCTGCTCTGAACAAGTTCTGCGAAAGCTTGTATGTCGGACTCGGTCTTGAGTGTCAACTGCTGGAATAGTTTGCCCTCGAAGAAGTCCTGCCAGTCTCGGCAGACAGTGGCGAGGACGGCGAGCTGATCTGTTCCTGCCAACGGCCCTTCATCGCTGTGAGTGTGCCACGTGAAACGTTCGAGAATCATGTCGTGGAGCTCTCTTGGTAGACGGTTCCAGCCTCTGCTATGAGTCCTGGTCATGCTTTCCGCCATGTTGGTTCGTTCTGCCTGATTATGCGGTGGATGATGTGCTGAAAAAAATGGTTTGGGAAGGCAAAACGTCTCTGCAAATTTGTGCGCTCGCTGTGATGGACCGATCGTTTGAATACTGCACCAGCACACGCTTGTTTCCAACTAGTCGTGTTTAGGGCCTTTAGCCCTCCAGTTTTCACTCCGGAGGTTTCCCCCACCCGCCACGGGGAGGCCGACCCTGTGGGCAGGATATTAATGATAATTAATATCGATGTTGCTGGTCTGTTTGCAGCTAGAGAATAGATCAGTATCTGAGCACTGCAAACAATAAGTGACAGTTGAGCCGGACTCACTCTTAGTTCGAGCTAAAAATAGTTAAGAATGATCTTGCTAGCCTTCGCACCCTACACAATCGAAAAATTAATTTAACGGCAGACCATCTTATCTAAGAAACACAGAGCGAACGGAGCATCGAAGACTTAGGTGGGAAAAGGGCAAATTCATCGACTTACAAAACTCCACGTCGGCATAAGGGTCCGGGGATGGGGTTTTCCAGTGCCCGTCAACTCCCCCTCCCCTCCCCCCTCGCCGTCCTCGTCCTCGTTCTCGTCCTCTTCCTCGTTCTCGTCCTCGTCCTCTTCCTCTTCGTTCTCGTCCTCTTCCTCTTCGTTCTCGTCCTCGTCCTCTTCCTCTTCCTCTTCGTCCTCGTCCTCGTCGTCGTCCTCGTCGTCGTCCTCGTCGTCGTCATAAGGAGGGGGAGGGTCCCCCTTCAACCTCCTAGTACTCGGGGAGTTCGTCCTCCCCCTCCTCCTCCTCGGCCTGCTGCTGCTCCTCCTCCTCGCCGAGGGCGAGGCGGCGGGCAGGGCGGGGGTCGGGCGACAGTGGAGAGGGGACCATTGATGTCTGAGCTGCGCGAGGCTTGACGACACTGTCCTCATTACTGGTGGTCTTCTGGAGGAGCACTGCCAGTCGATCGTTTGGTCCATGCAAGTTCATAGATCTCATCTGCGTCGACAGATCGTCCAGCTTCCGAGGCAGGTCCATTCCAGTAATAGTATCCCGTAGCGAAACCATACCCGCGTGGACAGTGTTACCCTTGCCCCTTGCAGCTTGAAGGATTGAATTACCCTGGTCCAAAACTGTATAAATCACGGCTCCCGTAGCGGGGTCACGAACCGGCGAAGCAATCCGGGGAAACTGAGAGCGCTGTTGACCAGGCGGGCCGACGGTGCCATCTGATGCTGGGGCGGACCGACTCGAGTGGACCGACTGTACAAAACATACTCGCCCCTCTTATTCTGCTAGCCATCTTTTCGCCATCTCTATTTCTTCTTTGGCACTCCCCCATGTGGTCCGAAAATGAGTCGACTCCGGACAGACATGGGTGAATCATTTGAGGACGGAAATTCGCGCACCCATTTTTGGACCTTGCGCACCCATATATAACTAATCGGTGCCCACACATATGCACGGATTTATTTTAACCATGGCCCACCGTGGTAATTGTTAAGGTCGTTGCACGTAGCTAGCATTTGGCATCATATCCTCCTAATCAATCCGACTGAGGGGGGAAACTGCACATATAACACATATAAGGGCTCAATTCCTTGGTGTTTCTGAGCGGCATTCACGCTTAACTACGTGCCTAGCCCCCACCGAGCACCTCGATCTCTGGTTGTGTACCCTCGGCGTCGCCAACCTCGCCGGCGAGTTCGTCTGCAGTCAGATCTACGTATCACAACTGGTTAATAGTCCTCCGTACGCCCGTACGCTGCTTCTTAGCCAATAGGGCGCTCTGATTGGCTGGAGCAGGTCTTAGTCAGAAAAGGGTGCGCAAGGTCCAAAAATGGGTGCGCGAATTTCCGTCCTCAATCATTTGGCCTCCCATAGAGGCATCTACGCGTTGTTTTCCGGATTTTCTTTACATTGATACCCCGATCTCCCGCAGCTCATAATTTCTTCCCTTCCAACCCATCGCAGCTGCCCGTCAACAGTTGTGGTGGTGGTTGTGGTGGTGATCGGTGTGGTGGTCAGGGTGTTGGTGTTGGTGTTGTTGTTTGTTTTGAAAAGGCAAGCCAGACCGGATCGCTGCCTATGTGTATATGTTACTTCAACTGCAATTCCATTGGCCAGTGGCATATGAGCAGGAGCTACTGGAACGGCGGATGTCAAAACCGCCTTCGCACCTGCAACAATTCCAACGAGTACGGGATTCCATTGCTTAGGCCCAGGAATTACCCACGGCGTGGGTAATACCCAGGACTTACCCGGAGGACCCGTGGGTAATTGCAGGGATTAATTACCCACGGGTCCTGGGTGAGTCCCTAGGTAATTTCTGGGTAATTTTTAAAAAAATAAAAAAATCTAAAAAATCTAAAAAATATTATTCGTCTTACAATTCCAGTATAAATAGAAGGTTTAGGGATTAGGACACAGATTAGGATAAAGAAATAAAAGCAGTTATCGAATTTAAACTCTAAACCTCTATATACTAGGGCAGAAACTCGCCCTTAAACTATAGAATTCCAGTGCAGGGATCTACCGGGTCCAAATCTATATGTTGACTACCCATGGGTAATTGGGTACCCGTGGGTAATTGCTTATGTAAGTGGGTAATTAGGACCCGGGGTCCGTGCATGGGTACCCATGGGTACCCATGGGTGGGTAATTCCTGGGCCTACTGGCATTGCTTGTCCGTGCACATCCCCCCAGCCCTCAGATACCAGAAAGTGTTCAGCGATATGGGGCTCTCGGCCGTGTGTTTCTTTTTATAAAACAACAGGCAGAAGGTAAGTCTCTACGTGGATGCCAACATCCCATGTCTCAGGCATTCGAGTTTTCTCAGCTGGAAATGTTACACTACTCGAACCTTACGGGCTTTACTGGATGTTCGTATTAGCTCTTGTCTATGAGGATCAAGTTATATTCAATATACCAAATTATTATCAAATCCAGCGCGAGAAACAAAGAACAAGGTGTGCGGATGAGTATGTTATATATAATGCTGCTCTCCGCCAGCCTCAGAATCATGCCAGAGAGCTAAATCCAAAACATTCCAAACCCATCTCGGCTCAATCAAAGTCAGCCCCGAACACGTCACGGATCAATCAACGGAGAGGCTGTTGCTCGATTAGGGTCTAAAGTCGCTTATTTCTTTGTCCATGACTTTTGTAAACTGTGGCATTGTTGCCTTCCTAACAGAAAAAAATTCTGTCCATTCAAATTCCAATGACAAAGGCTTTGTTCATTTCAAAATTGACTAGTTGCCATGGTATTTGTTCAGTCTATAAAAGGCATTTCATTGGCAGCCAAAGCCATTTTAAATCACATCAAACAACACGAGATACTTCTCAAGTTAAAGACACACCAAGGAGCCCATCACCACGAGAGGTACCTGTTGTAAGCTGTTACCAAACACCAACTCAATCATGGGACAACACACATCCAAACATTCATCAGGCGGACGGAATCAGGCAACTCAGTACCTTGGACATCCGCGGCTGCCTGCCGAAATCCATGCGCAAATAGCATCATACCTATGCCCATGTTGTCATCTTGATGAGGACTCGATTCCGTGGACTCGAGAGGCGCGTAAGCTCCAGTGCGACCTGGGTCATCTGGCAGCCACTTCGAGATATTTACATGTAGTTGCGAACGAGCACCGCTTTCACTCTTTTGTGATGCAAGACCCAACGCTCAGCGATGACCATCTACTGCCAGGGGATGGTATGGATGGGATCGTCGAGGTGGCGCGGCGCTCCAACAATCAAGCGCTCCCGGAGTTGCTGGAACGTCTGATTAACTACGGTCATCTCCGGCAGGAATTGAAATTTCTCGCCATTCACGATTTTACGCTCAAGTACAAGGCTGGCCTCACCCGTCGTCGCCTTCGCCTCCTTCTTGACACCAGCGTAAATCTCGGGATTCCAGTGCCGAATTTTGTCCCAGGGCTACTTTTACTACCAGATCAAACCAGAGGTAGACTGAGAGCTAGGTATGATTCGTTCTGGCTGGATGGAGAGCTCTGGCTTCTCCGGAGACTTACTTGCAACATATTCGATACGTGGATGATTCAAATGCTGCTTTTTGGTCTCACCCCTGGTCTACAGAAGCTATTCATCGATCCAGTTGTTGTTCATCAGGTCTTCTTTTCGCAGACTCCCCCCAGAGCCGTGCTGCCATCAGTCACAACAATGGTTATTCCCGAGTCGAGAGAATCACAACTCGGACGTGTCATCACGAGATTTCAGATGGAAGATTTACTTTTGAGCTTCCCGAATCTGGAAAATCTCGAGAACTCCGAAGATTCCCTGGTGTGGAGCCCGTTTCACCGGACTCCCGCGAACGCCCCGCCTTATTATCCCAATATGAGCAAATTTGTTCTCTCAGCAGAACAACCTGGGCGTCTGCACCACATCTCGGCGATGTTGTGGGAGTTTCCCGAGCTTGAAGTCCTGCATTACCTCCGAAGGACCTCAGAGTTGATTGGTGAGGACGACCCCGAATTCTCGAATGCACATGTATTCGATGCAGTCCACCATTGCCTTCGAAAGCTAACATACTCTAGCTCCCTAATCTCCCACAAACCCGGCGAGGATGACTATCTCGTTGAAATCAACTGCTTCGAGGAGAAGAGCTCCTTGGATGTTCCACATTTCAACGAATTCTCATTGCTGGAAGAGCTGACCATCGATCAGGGACTGCTTGGGAGAATGTCCACCACTCGGGATCGGGTTGATTCATCTTGCGGACCTTACCACCCAGATCTGGACTGGAAACTGCCTCAATCGCTCCGTCGCCTGACCATTCAATTTGTCTTTGACTGGCCCGGTCTATCGTCGCAGCTCTCCAACATTGCCTTGGCGAAGAATCGTGGCCAGTTTCCATCTCTTTGCGAGATCAATATTGTCATCGTGCGGAGCGGCATTCTTACCTCTTCTACGGGCGGCTGGCCCCCTCGTATTCCTTTATTACCTCTCGCAGAGGACGAAGTTGTAGTTGACCAAATGTTGGCTGAATCTGGCATCACACTCTCCCGGAGCGCGGCCGATCTCTTTCCTGTTGAGTTGGAAGATTACGCCGAGGAACCATTTCCACCGGGGCACCCATTCGTTTTTCAGGTACGGCGTAGGTATCTCCATCAGGAGTGAAGTAGTCTTCGCTCATTTTCCTTCTCGTAACAGAATATAACTTTCTTTCACTCAATCTTGTCTATTCACAATGAAAATCTCGTACACATAGTGTCCACCTTCAAAGTTGGAAATGAATTCCATACATACCTAAGTGACTATCAAATCGTCCTTGCTCCCGCATGGAAATTGACTGTCGAATCGAATGTGGTGTTTGAGTGTTCCAGGCCCACATGGCCAACCCCCTGCCGTCTCTGAACTCCTCGCCACCACATGTGACTTAGAAAACACCCAATGCCGATTACGTATACGAGCGATGCACTCAAGCATGAATCTCATGCCGTCTTTCTCTCCAAGCTGCCCTTGCACTCCGTTTGGCTTGCTTTCTCTCTTTCCAAGCCTCCAATTTCACGGCTCTCTCTGCTCGCCTCGCGTCTCGCTTCTCCTGTACACTGTTTGCAAGACACCTCACCCTCTGTTGAACGTCCACAAGCTTTTCAGGGGGGCTAATCACTGCTTCGCAGAGACTGACCCTTGTAATCAATCTACAAGCCTCGGCTTCCGACAAAGAAAGACTCGCGAGCTTCATCTCGGTCTCGGCCTCAATCTCTTCGAGGGCGAAACTGGAACGATTGACTTTTGACTCGTCCTGCCAGTTGTGTTCGTTGGTGACCTGATATTCCGGTGGCGGCTCGACCTCATCCGTGCGATTGACCAGCACTACCGTGGTGTTTGGCCTCGTCTCTCTGAGCAGTGGTATGTGACTGTCTATGGGTGGCTCTCTGGATGGAGGTCAGTAATCAATATTAGGGTGTACATCCCGATGGATCAAGACCAGAATCATTGTAGCTTACCGCAAACTCTCTCCGTCGAATAGCTGGACGTTGTGCACCAAGAGGCTCAATGTCAACTTCAGAGAGTCCAGGGACGCCTGTCTCGCCGCAACCTTGGGCTTGTCAAATAACCACCTCGCCTTTTGCTTCAGGTACGCCATGTCCCCGCGCCGGTCGTCGTCCTTTAGCGGCGCCAAGTTCTCATTTAGATCGTTGATCTCATGTCTGCACAGTTCTATGACCTCCGCAAGCACGTCCCTCGTGTCTTCGTTCATCTCACGCGAGGAATCTTTACCGCTTAACAGCTTGGCTTCGATGTCTCTGAGAATCATAGCCACGGCCTTGGTGTCGATACCGATGGACCTGACCTGCGCACCCGCTGTGCCGAGGTCATCCGCGACTGCTGAAATCTTTCTCGCTACTTGGAAGCCGGCAGCAGCCAGTGTGGCGATGCCCGAGACCAGGCCCACTAACTCGGCCATTTTCAGTGTTGGTAAGAAGCGGCGACTTGGGAAGCTGCGAGTAGATGGACAAAAGGAGTTTCAGCTGCGCAAGGCGCATGTCAAAGTGATCCAGAGAGGGTGAGCTAAATACTTAATAAGTAGTGGTTCCTGGGCCGGGGAGCTCTTTCACGCACGTGAATCGGATTAAGCTTTCCTGCCGAGGCCAGTGTAGCTGTATCGGCTCCATAGCCGATGTTTCAAGACACATGATAACCACCAACGGGAGACTTGCAAACTTGTGAAACCAGCCAACCGGCAATCTCCAGCGGCCCGAGCCTGGGGTGCCTTGCAAGCAGAGTGTGATTCCATTGTATCTTACGGTATCGTGATATAGGTCTGCCTCGGCACACGTGGTCTAACTGGCTCTGCGGTTGAAAGTATGCGTAGTTGTGACACACGAAGGTGTTTCTGGTGAGGGGAATAAAATTAATGGTTGACCTGTCACTGGCAGTTAAGCAGACTGTGGAGTTTAATCCCTCGGATGAATCCTCTCTCGTCTCGTCGCTGACTGGCCATTTTTAATTTTTCACACAACAACTTCAGCAAACCTCGCAGATTCGAAGATTCTGTTTCACATGTCATAACTGTGTAGTTCAATTTGCGAAAATGTGAACTTGCGGTCGTCTCTCACGTCCAATGTTTTCGGCAACGAATTCGAACAAGAACAGGGAACAAAATTGACAATACTACCATGTGTGATTCGAAGGTCCGTCTCCTCATGACTATGACTCCAGTATCCAGATACTATTCTCTACACCGCAGCTTTTAAAAGATGTGACGAACACGGTGTCAGTGTGCGGGAAATACGACGAACAACTGGCCCATGTTATTCCTGCTGGACTCAAAGGCTTCAATTGGCTCATTCTCGATAGATGATGGATGTGCAGCAACGGCGAGCTTTGGAAATGCTGGCGAAAGTACAGTTTTGAGCTGTCGAAAAAGGAACTAAATTTGCTACAAGCCGTTTGTCAAATTCATCACTAAAGTCTACGGGTATCTTTACTAATGGACACAACGTCGCCCGGCGGAAGTAGTCGTCCTAGGTCGGTGGAGCTCGGATGCAAGAAGTGGCGATCTCCTACAGCTCAACGTCATCATTGCTGACGGCGTCGTTTCGGTCGCACTTTGGTAAGAGCTACTGAAGTCTCGCGGCACTGAGCGACTACGCAACGCAGCTGCGAACCCCCCTTTCACGGCCACATTTGTCCAGAACGACAGCCGGAGAATGACGTTTCTATGGGGACAACATCTGGGGTACGTCCCGTGCCGGGCTGCCGCAGGAAAAAATCCCCCGACACCCAGTTCTTGTCGCTCGACGTGCCCCGGACGAGACCACATTTTCCAGCTTGGCAAAAGCTCTATAACACCGATGACCTTCCACAAGGAGGCCTTCTCTACTCGCCAAGAGTACCAAGCTTTCTGATCGCATCCTCCCGCCGCTAGGTCTGCCACTAGCAACCATGGACGCGCATCACCAACGGCTCGACAACCCCGACCCGGCCAAGTTGGAGAAGCAGGTAGACTCGGATCGAGCATCGACAGCGCCCTCTCTGCGCCATACCGACTCCCCTCAACGCGGGATACACGGGAGACCATCCGACGACCGCAATTTCCTATCAGAAGACCAAGTGATACGACATGCACGGGAATATCCAGACGATGAGCAGCCTGTCTACATCACGTACTCGTTTAACGACCGAGACAACCCCCGCAACTGGCCAAAATGGAAGAAGTGGTACATAACATGCTTCGTAAGCATGCTCAATGTCCTTACGTATGTCTTCTTCCCTACCAAATACGCACTGCTCTACGAGGGACTTTCTAAAAGCTGAAACCATCAACAGCTGCCTCTGCGCCGGCGGGTACAGCTCGGGCACAAAACAGCTCACGGCCGGATTCGGCGTCTCTTCTGAGGTTGGCACGGTCGGACTGTCCATGTACATCTTGGGCTTCGCCGTTGGGCCGCTTATGCTGGCGCCGATGTCCGAGTACTTTGGGAGGAACCCTGTCTACATGGTCTCGTGGCTGCTGCTCGTCATCTTCCAGATCCCGCTGGCGCTCGCGCCTAACATCGCCACTGTCATCGTGTGCCGTCTGCTGCAAGGCTTCTTCGGCAGTGCACCCCTGACTGTAAGCCAGTCATTCAACACGACCTCCTCTTTGAGACATCACGAGAATACTTAAGTACTGATGAATCATTCTGCAGAACACGGGAGGCACTGTCAGCGATCTGTGGGCGAGGGATGAATGTGGCCCTGCAATGGCCGTCTACGGCCTCTCGAGCACCGGAGGCCCACCTCTAGCCTTGGTTATCAGCGGCTATATCGCATTGAACTTGGGATGGAGGTGGCTGTTCTGGGTCTACATGGCCATCCTCGGAGGGTTTTGGGTTCTGCTAGTGTTCACAATTCCAGAAACCCGCCACACTATCATCCTCGACAAGAAGACCAAACGGATTCGCAAGCTCCTGCAATCTGAAGGGCTGGCTGCCGCTAGAACTATACGGGACGCGAACTCGGATGAGAAGAAGGGCCTAAGGATGCTCTTCGCCGTCACGCTCACCAGACCCTTCAGGTTCCTGTTCACTGAGCCGTGAGTCCTTTACATCGCTCTCACAATCCCCCTTCACTGAGCTGTGCTCTGACTTCAGCAGAATCACCATGGCGGCCGCCGCATATAACGGCTTCATATACGGAATCGTCTACCTCTTCAACGAAGCCTTCCCCCTCGTGTTCGGGCCCGGCGGACACGGTTTCAACACGGGCGAGTGGGGCGCCGCTTTCGTCGGGCTCTTCGCCGGCAGTGTCATCGCCGCGACGTTGCATCCTGTCCAGGAACGTTACTACCTGCGACAGGTCGACCGTAACGACGGCAAGGGTGTGCCAGAGGCGCGCATGCATCTCGCCAGGTTCGGAACCTTCCTCCTCCCCATATCGCTCTTCTGGTTCGCATGGACGAGCTTCTCCAGCGTTCACTGGGTCGTCCCTATCATCGCCAGCGCTTTCTTCGGGGCGGGCATATACATCATCATCCTGGCTGTGCTGAATTATGTGGTCGACTCTTATTCGAGCTACGCAGCATCGGCTCTTGCTGGCGTCATCCTGGTCAGGAACTTGGTCGGGGCCGGATTCCCCTTATTTGCGTCACAGATGTATGACTACCTGGGCCTGGAGTGGGCTAGCAGCTTGCTTGCGTTCTTGAGCCTGCCTATGTGTGCTATTCCGTTTCTGTTCTTCTACAAGGGAGAGTACCTCCGGCTCAAGAGTCCGTGGGCTAGGTATGTCCATCCCGTTCAAACATCAAATCAGCTGACAGTACTGACAAAACGCCGCAGGGAGCATTTTGCCCAGGACGAGGACAATCCTCATTGAGTGATGAGCTGAGACGTGTAAGTTTTGCTTGGCAGTACAGGCTCTAAATGCTTTGTGAACGCCATGAATCAAGGATGGTTGAGTCAAGAGTAGTCATTTACTTGAATGTAAAAAATCATACACAAATGTTTGCCTGAACGCAAAGTTTATGGTATTTGAACATACATACTCTTGTCTTGTCTTTTATGACCAAGTCCTTCTCAACATGGACAACCCCGAAGCACCACTTGTTAGGAAGAAAACTCATTGCATATGCTCTGATATTCCATCAAAAAGCCTTCCCTTGGCCAAGACAAGATATCCCTATTGCCTTGATCAGCACTGTGGAATCTCGAAGCTGCCTCGAGCTCTTGCAGGGCATGAACATAGGAATGAGTAACGAGTTCCAATTCACACCCACTACAGCATAAGCAAATTGAATCTGAAAGACGGCCTTGTCCGCCTAAGGGATGGTGTAGTTCAGGACAGGGCGAGTGCCTGGGGAGGTGTTCGCGACCAAGTGAGAGGCTAGGAAGAGAGTTCGCGAGAATACTAGGTCGACAGGCTCACAATAAGAATGTGGCTCTTAGGTTTTCCCATTCATCCCATGGTCAAAATGACTTTGCTCATGAGTTTTATCTGTCAAGTCGAGTCACAATGGGACATGGCAGGTCTCATTCACTCCCCTCTTTCAGCTGTATCGCATCACATCACATCGCACAGCGACGAGATAGGCCGCCAGGTCTCTAACCGCGAAGCATTGCATTGTTCCTGGCCCTGCTTTCAATGAGCATGTCAAATTTGCCCACTCGCGAAAATCTCAGGGGCTCCGCTTATTTCATGCTTGTCGCCGCATTTTGACCCCATCCAGCTTGATTGCTCACCGGGAACAAGCTTTCTTCGCCCCTTCATTCCCTTTGCGCCCTCCACCATCACAAATCACTGCTTTCGTCCACTCCACCTTTGAAGACAACCTCATCATCACAAACATTCAGTCTCAGAATTGTCTGCCAATCGCAATGCCTTCCAGTAACCTGCTCGACAGCCCCCAGGCTGACGTCTTGGAGGCGTTGGTTCGCCATCGCTTCCGCAACCTAGCTGTCCACTCCCACAACTTTTTCCAGCCTTCATCGGTGGATGGCCTGGCCCAGCAAGTCATTGAGTTGGTAGCGCATGGTGCCAGGCAGTCGGACGTACGCAGAGAGCTGTCCACTGCTGCTCTGCCTGACCCCTCCAATCCAGTGGGTTATGGTTTCTGCTCGGAGGTGGCCAGCTGGATATTCGCCACTGTGGGTGTCCTCTGTGCACAGCATGGGCTGGTCTTGGTGCACCAGCCCACCGAGAGCGCGAACGGCGGCAGTGTGCAGGTGAATGGAACCACTGGCGATCAATGTGTGTACCTTGTCTATCTACCCTATGTTGTTTTTGAGCTAACCACTATTGTTTGAAAAGCTGCCAATCAGAACCAGGTCACCGCGAATTCGGCGACTTCGCCAGTTGCAAACTCGGGTCCATTCTGCCTGCCAAAAGAGCTGCTTGACCAGGTACTCGAGAACCTGGCGGCTCAGGACATCAACGACTTGCGCCTGTCCTGCAGAGAATTTCGGGGGAGGACTTTCTCGTTCTGGGCAAAGACCTACTTCAGCAAGAGGCAGTTCAGTAAGTTACCAACCAGCTTTGCTGTCTTGGCTATAAGTTTTGATGAGCTGACACTGCTATTGCACCAGTGGTGGATCTGTATAGCCTCCAGACACTGCTGGAGATCACTCGTCACCGGGAGCTGTCCAAAGTTCTCACTCACCTCATCATCGGTGTTGATGAGATAAACGGTCACGATACTCTCAAGACTATCCACTTCCACTTCCAGAACAATCCACGCCTTCCGGCCGTTTTCGATTACTGGCAAACCGCCGTGTCGGCCCAACACACCCTACTTGTGAACGGGTCAGCTATTGCGCTTTTAAGCGAGGCCATGACCAATCTGCCAAACCTGAAGACAATCGGCATTTCTGGCTCGAAGCTGGATACGCAGTACCCGTTCCCGGCTAATCCTTCCATCAACCAGTACCCGCATCTGGGGCTGAGAAGCTATGGCTCCTCGGCATACAGCAGCCAAGCAAGAGAGGCGTCGAGCCGCATGCCAAACTCGACCAATTTCGTCGATCGCATCTTCAATCTTGTTCTAGGCTCCTTGCTCGTCAGTGAGCCCAAGATCACCCGTTTTGAGACCAAGCTCGCCGGGTTTCGTCCAATTCTTCCGCTTCTGGACGACGGAGCCTTCAGTCTGCTTCCACCGCTGAGCCCTGGTACTACTACTCTCTTGGGCGGCCTCTCACATTTGCACCTTGACGTCAGTCTCGAATCAGTGTTTCTCAGAAGCATAGGTCCCTTGAGACACGCGCATGGTTTCATCTCGCGCACCAGCAACCTCCGTCGATTCCTCGGCTTTACCTGTAATCTAGAGTCTCTTGGTTTGACCTTCTCGCCCGGACTCGCAGCCGAATCCCACTGTGACTTCGTCTCCTGGCTTTGTGAGCCCGGCGTCGGACCGATTGAAGGACCCGGCGAGGACATCGACAACACAAGCAGCGACCGCACGGCGTTGAATCGTTGCATCCCAGCGCCAATCACGCTGCCTTCTCTACGCAAGCTTGATCTTAAAGGTCTACACACCTCGCCAAGCCGCCTGGGAGCAATCTTCAAGAAGTTCAGTGGCCTCGAGTCGTGCGTCCTCTCCGAAATATGCCTCAGGCTGTGCCCCATCGACCGCCTGCTAGGCTCGGGAGGGGCTTCGGACGAGACAGAGAACCTGTGGTCTAGCTTCCTGTGCAACTCACACGCTGCCCTTGAGAATCTGACGAGACTGGACTTGAGCGATTTGGCTGTCAGGCGGTTCTGGATGGATCCTAATGGCATGGCCGAAGGTGTATCCGACTCGATCATATTCGTGCGGGACCATGGCGCCATGCAGTCTTCGTGTCGTTCGATCACGGTGGAAGACTTCGGACAGGACGCATTGGAGGAACTCGCCGCTGAGACTTGGTTGCTGGCGGTTTACGATCGATGGAGGGAATCACAGGGTCACGAGGATGACCGGGAAATTTGATGATTATCCCGGCAAGGGCATCGACATTGCAGCTTGGACTGTTCAGCTTGTGTTTGACACTGAGCACGGCTTGGCTCATTTCCTAGACAGTTGGCAGGTGCAAGAAGGATCGCACCGCTGTGCTCAAGTCTACAATGATCGTGTCTTCGGATGGATCAGAGCAACAACGAGCCCTGCTTTTGAGCGAGCGATTGGAGTCGAGCACTCGGGAATTCCAAACGAGACCTGTTGGATGGATACAGATCATTGATGCATCGAAGACTGGACATCAACAAGGCTTATGGTTACATCTCACCCGGTATGGACGAGGCGTACCCATCAGGACACTGCAGTGTAGTATTAGATTCGCCCGCATCACGACTGGGCTTAAAAATGACATTCAGATCCAACCAGGTCTATCTAAATATCATGCTCGCGGTCCTCTCGTCATAGTTAACAGTGATCGTCTCCATCTTGACGATACCACGGGCCGCGCCGCCAGGGATCCCGTCCACAGGCGGGGCGAAGGCCTCGAGGTCCTCCTCCTCGGAGCTGCTCCGGCTGACCCAGCCCATGTCGGCGAGCTTTGCGCGCCCGCGCCTGCTGCTCGCCTTGCGGACCAGGTCGCTCCTGTGGTTGCCGCCGCTCGTGATCGTCGTCGTCATCTTGGACGCCTGCGACTGCTGGTGGTGCAGCATGCCGCCGCGCCCGCTGTCCCAGGTCCCGCCGCCGTCGCCCGACGACAGGTGGTAGCGCGAGTGCACGCTGACCATGGTCTTGACCCACAGCCGCAGCACGGGGATCGACGCCGCCATGATCGTCGTGGCGATCTCGGCGGCGGACCAGATCGAGAGCTGGCCCGACTCGAATGTGAAGTCGGCGGTGAGCAGTAGGGGTATCTTTTGGCAGCGCATTATAGACGTCGCGCCCGCTCTGTGAAGGTGACGTCAGCCCTGTCCGTCTGATGTTTTGTGGCGTGTGCCTGGACCCAGAAAAGTCTGCTGGGAGGGTAGGATTGGGACGGGCGACTTACACAATGCCCAGACTCATGCAGATGCCAACCCCAATCTTCTCCTTGATATTCATCTGTAACTTCCAGATGAGCACCCACGGGATGACGGCCAGCGCAAAGTCGGCCGCGGCAGAATACGCCGCGCTGAACATGGTCAGCACCAGCACCAGCGTTCGGTCCCAGCACCTCCCGTCCACGCGGGGGTCGAAGCTCTTGCCGACGGGCGTGCACGAGAACAGCGGCAGGAAGGCGGTGAAGGTCAGGAAGACGTTTAGCGACACGATGATGAACCACACCAGGTAGCGCACGTGCGAGACGGCCGTCAGCCGCAGCAGCGTCACGGCGAACGACGTCTTGGACCAGGCGGCGCCGAGGATCGACAGCGTCTGTGCGACGGCGCTGAGGAGCATCGTGCGGACCAGCGCGTCGCCCGACACGCTCTCAATGTGCTTGCCCAGGCCGGCCTCGACCGCGACGGTGGTGACGATCACGTCTGCGAGGAGCATGATCTGTGTGCGTTGTCCCGTGTTAATAACCATATTTGTCCTGTCGCTGTGGCTCATGACACAGGGCTCATTGCTCACCCAGGCTGCAATCACGATGTAGTCATCCCACCAGAGCCCTTTGCGGGCTGATAGCTTGGCCCATACCCGGGCGCCGACGACGAGCCCTGCGAGTGCCAGGAGCAACCACCCGACTGCGTTGATGTACGCGCCGAACCCATCGTCGTTGGGTCCTGGCGCTCGTGACACCATTTTCCTCTTTCTGGTGATCCGATACCGCGATTCTGACTCGGCTCCGCGATTATAAAGGATTGGGGGGAGTGGTTCAGTGTTGAGGGCGAGTCGGGATGTATGCGACGGTCCGCGGCCCCAGGCCAACGCGGAAGGAAGTATTGAGAGTGGGTGTGAACTCTAGATCTTAAGCCAGTGTGGACCGACCGAAAGAAGAAGAAGGCAAAAAACGCCAAATATATTTCGGATGGGCCGGACTGGGGAGATGATTTCTCAAAAGAAAGCCAGTCCGACATGTCAAGAAAGGGCCAAGAAAGGGCCAAGAAAGTCGAAAAGAAGCTTAAAACATCAGCACGGGGTACACGGCACACTGGGCATTCTGCATGCCAGAATCTGCTTCTGATGTAGAAATATGTGGGCCGATGGCCAAAACCAAGTGTCGTGTGTATGGCATTATACATGCACGACACCACACAACCCTTTTTTCCGCCACCCGGGATATGAGGAAGCGTCTCGAAGTGAGGGTGGAGGCACTTGAGTGGACGGCTATAAGATGGACGGGTATAACAAGGCCCTAATTTACCTGACGGGCGCCATGGTGTCGCAAGTGCCGTTGCCCGCCAGCCCGCGAAGCGTCCAAGAAGGTGGGTTTGCGCCGAAACCTTGCAGAAAAGCAGAGCTGGGCTTTTAGCCAGAAATAGATGTCGGCCGATTGGATCGTGGATCAGCCGGGATGACAGATCGAAGATCTAGAAGCCTGTCAGTGGGGCCCGGAAGATGTTGCGCGCGCATGACTGAGGAGGGAGGGTTCGCGGGTCGAGTCGAGGCCCCGGGGGGACGCGGATGCCCAGAGACATGGGGGGCCCTGGACTGAAACGGGGCGCGAGGGAGAGGTGCGCGTTCAAACTGTCTACCAAGCCTGGCAATTCAGGCCACCAATCCACGCCGATGCTGGGGCAGATCATCCAAGGGGCCAAGCACTTAGGTCACCATTCACTGCATCTTGGTTTTCCATAATAATAGAGCCCGAAACGCCCTCTGGAAGAGATGTGCTGCAATGTTCTTGGGTTGTGGCTGGTCGCACAGTGGCACTGGTTTCCTAACCTGTTAATTCTAAGGCCGCAGCCAGATCGGCAGCGGCTGAAGGCTGACGAAGCCTGCCCTATATCTTAAATTTTCCTGCCTTGGGTTGGTCGTCTCGCATACATTTCGTTACATCCCAAATATTGGGTTATCCTCCCCGCGAACCTAACAGGCCGCCCGGGCGTGCGTCGGTAATGCATCGCGAGCACAAGACTCCCGCCCGGAAAAACACAAAAAAGGTCGAATGACGTTGCCCCTATGGAGGCATCGTGGTCGCGAGTTCGGATTTTCTTTTTGTCCCGATTTTTTTGAGCGTTCGGAAGAGCCCACCAGCTTTGCAAGGGTGGGGACCAACCGGTCCACCGGCACTGTTGTGCTCGATTGCGAAAAGCGGCAGTGGCCCCGAGCTGTGCAGGATGGCAGTGCCGTGGCGCGCGGTGTGCCTAAAACAGGGAACTGGCCCCGACAGCATCTCGAAATCCTCTCGTGCACCATACCAAGCATTTCAGCAGCGATCATCCCCCCGCTCGCAAACATCAGCCGTTGCAGACTGCGCTCCCATTGTTCTGTGTCGACGCCAATGTACCACGAAAGCTTATGGCCAGCTACTCGTATAATGCTCGGCCCATGGTGCTTGGAGTCCATCCAAGATGCTGCCTTTGAATCCGCTCTTGGTCACTGAACGCGGGATCAGAGGGTGGACATCTTGCTGGTGATAACCCCCCAGATGGTAGCATAGGTCGGTTTTCTCCAGGAACGTAAAGTCCTTGAGAAGAGCAGGTCCAATCTCTCCCAAGAAAGCTAGTCCTTGATCCTTCTCTGTCACCTCCTCCCATAGTCTGTCCTGGCAGGCCATGTCCATCTAGTGCTCGAGCAGCCCATCCTCGAGTCGACCCAAGAGAGTTTCTGTAATCTTGGCAGTCCAAGCAACTTCTGATAAAGCTGTATGGGAAAGTGGGCAATGTCGTAAGACGCACTCTCTACATAGCAACACTAGTGTTTTCAAGTTTGAAGATTGGGGAGAGAACGCCCCTGACAAAAAAGTCCTGAAACAGTCAATCTTCTGCACTTGTACCATGGACATATCATTGATTTGCAAGTGATCGTAAAATTCGGAACGGTTGTACCCAGGCATCTGCAGTGGCAGCTTGAAGTATAGCGACTGTGGAGCTGAGGTCCGGGAGAGGATTTTCGAGAATAGGATGTCGATCACCTGGGCAACTGATGCTTGGTCTTCTGTGGATTTTCAAGGCACTCTCCAGTCCAGAATGCGTAGTCAGGCCCCCCGACATGTACGCAGAGGTCCGAGGTCGACTGTGCATCGGCTTGTTGGATCAGTGGTAAAGCCATAAACTCTCAGCGCCATTTGGTGCGCGAGCATAACAGTCTTTGGCGAATAGTCGTCCACAGGGTTGAACAAGATATATCTGACATGTCTTGCAAGCCATGGTTCCGCGCAAAATGCGGCGTAAAGGCGGACCACAGCAACCGGGCGAAGGTGACGGATGTTTCAGTTCAGCGCTGGCCTAGAAATCGCGTCAATTGTGTTGGAAACCAGACACATGCTATGCACGGTGTCCCGGCATTCTCGGTCTGCTTCAAGAGTGTTCGAGGTCGGCGTTTCCTGGCGCTAGTGCTTCGAAACTCGAGGCGAGCAGTTCGTTGGCCAATAACTCGAGTCTGCTGCAGCCTGGTCGAGGAACTTCCATCGATTTTAGTTGTGGATGTGTGTCGGCCCGTGAAAGCCTGAGCTCCTCCTCGGACATGTTGTTGGGTTGCTCAAGTGGAGAGGGCAAGCAATCAGCACCAAGTATGGCTGAAAGATCTGTGTTTTTGACGGTCAGTTGTGTTCAATGCTTGTCATGAATGGTGTTTTGCTGGAGGAATGGTCGAGGACCACTTGGGTTGATCTGAACCTGATGTGATTTGCATGTGCATGGCAGATGCTCGACTGGAAGATCCATGGTTGGGGGCAACTGGTGACGCGACCTCAAGCGCCCTCAGTGGGTAGGACGAAATGGTGGGTTGTTGAAAGAAACTCGTATGTGGAGGCTGTGTCGAATGAAGGAGGAGGGTGGGAGGTCGAGGGAGGAAGGCGACTGGCGAGACGAAGGGAGGAAGGAAGGTCGTAATGGGTTGGGAGGGAGAAGACCAGTGGTCTGCGGGTTCAATTTTCAAGTACCCTGGTGCTGTAGAAGCTGTAGACTAGCTGAATCCACTCAGGAATCCCGTATTGAACAATTTGGGGCTTCCAGAGAGCTGCTGCGAGTTTGAAAACGGGCCGTCTTTAGCCCTACAGACCTGCTGCCGCACCAAGGCAGTCTCGACCGCCTGCTAAGTAGGCTGCTTCCGTGTTTGTACAAACGGAAGTCTGGCCGTATCCTCGGTTCAACCGAGTCTACGAATCTGATCGAAGGGGTTAGAACATTGAAGGGGTTGGAACTTTTTCGAGGTGTGTCATGTGACAGTGCCAATGTTTTTGCGTAGAGCATGAGTCGAATATCGTGTGTGTGCATACATGCTAAATAATGGAAGGTGCTTTGTTGCACGACGAGTTTTGCAAAAAGCAGCCACACAAAGCCAAACAAAGCCCTCGCGAAATGCTCGTCGACACAAATCCAACCCTGCTCCTGTATCCTGCATGAAGGAAATGCATAACAGAAAAACAAGACAAAAAGAAAAAAACAAGGTCTAGCTATGGGTATAATGTGTATCTAATGCAGCATGCACACCTAGGTATGTAATCAGCATACCACCAGCTTCGATGCCTCGGCCATCTTGCCCGCCAAGTCCGCCATGGGCATGCTCTTCAGAATATCACTGACGTGCACAACGCTCTGCACCTCCTTCAGCGCCCACGCCCTAATGTCCACCGCAACCAGGCTGTCGACGCCATACATGTTGATGGGCCTGCTGGCGTCCATGTCGTCCAGCTCCATCATCAGCCCCCGCGCCAGCTTGGCCATGAGCCCCGACAGCACGACCGCCTTTGCCTCCTCAAATGTCTTGGCCGAAGCCAGCGCCGACTTGATGTCCGCCGCATTCCCACCCTGTGCCGTGTTTCCGGCCCTCGACTGTTGGTGCGTATCATAGACCCGCATCGCCGAGAACCTCGCGTCCCTGAACCAGTACGGCTCGTCCCGGCCGGCGTGCCTGATCAGGCCGCCCGTCGCGAGGCCAAGCACTGGCTGTCCCTTTGACACAGCCTCGTCGCCGCGCATGGCCGCCTCCATGACGGCGAAGAACTGGCTCGCCCTGAGGTCCCTGACGCCGTCGCGCACCACCTGCGGCACCTTTGCGCGGTCCGACTCGGCCACAAAGCCGATCTCGCCCATCCACCCGAGGTTGACGCTCGTCCCCGCGAGGCCCAGCGCCTGCCGCCTGTAGGCACATAGCGCGTCCTGGTAGTTGTTGCCCGCGTTGTAGTTGCCCTGCGCGATGGAGCCGATCTGCCCGGCCGCCGAGGACAGGCAGACGAAGAAGTCGAGGTCCCTGGGGAGCTTGTTGTGCAGGTTGAGGGTCACGTTGTACTTGGGCCGCGTCGCGGCCACCATGTCCGAGCGCGTCATGGTCTCGAACATCGTGTCCTGCACGCTCATCGAGCAGATGATCGTGCCCCTGATGGGCGGCATGCCCGAGGCAGAGACCTGCGACAGGACGGCCTCGAGTGCAGCCTCGTCGCTGATGTCACTCGCAAACGCCTTGACATGCACTCCTTGATCCGAGAGCTCCTGGATCAGAGCCTGCGCCTTGGCGCTCTGCCCGCCGGAGCGGGAGGTTGTCACAAAATGACGGGCACCCTTTTGCGCCATCCAGCGAAGAAGAGGCCTGCCGAGGCCACCGAGACCGCCAGGGACGAAGTATGTCGCGTCGGCGCGAAGTTGCAATGGCTGGCCTCTCCCCTCGCCGACGACGGGGACGGTGTCATTATCATCGACCTTCAGGACCACGCGGCCTCGTCCGAGTTTAGACCTGGACTGTAGGGTCCTGAAGCCCTCGGCCACCTCGGACAGCTTCAGCACGTGCAGCGGCGCGGCCTTGATGATGCCGGCCTCGAGGTACTGCACCGTGTCCACCAGGATGCGGCTGAACAGCTTGGGATTGGAGTACAGCATGCACTTCATATTCACACCGGTGAAGGTGGCGTTGGCCGCAAAGGGGACCATGTCCAGGCCAGTGTTTGACCTCATGTCTTTCATGCCGAGCTCGACGAAGCGCCCAAACGGAGCGAGGCAGTGCCACGACTGTCTCAGGGCTTCGCCGGTCATGGAGCTGTTCAGCACGACATCTACGCCACGGTGTCCTGTCGCCTGCTTGAGCTGCTGGGAGAAACCAGCAAAGCTGAAGACATGGTCGGGCAACACACCACACGTCTCAACGAGGAGGCTCTTCTCAGCCTCGCCGGCCACAGTAGCATATACCTCGGCGCCAATGTGCTGCGCAATATTGACAGCCGCCATGCCCAGCGCCGTCGCAGCATCATGGATCAAGACGGCCTCTTCCTCCTCGAGCCTCGCAGCATTGACAAGTCCGTACTTGACCGCGCCATACGACCTCATGACATTGGTGCCGTCCTCAAACGTCATGCCCTGGGGCAGCTTGGTCACCGCAGCGCTGCTGCTGCGGAGGAAGGTCTTGAACCAGTTCGGCTCGATCCCAAACGCTGCCACCCTGTCACCGACGGCGACGTTGGACACTGCGGTTCCGACGCGGGTGACGACGCCGCTGTACTCGACGCCGAGCTGCGTGTCCCAGATCTGGCCCACGGCGATGGCCATGTCGTACGGGTCGAGCCCGACGGCCCTGACGTCGATTTCGACCTGGTCGCCGCCGAGCGGCGCCGAGAACCCGTCGTCGTCGTCGCGCAGCACGAAGCTGTCAAGGTCGCCGGTCTTTGCGAGCTCCATCTTCAGCGGCCTGCCGTCCTGCCTTAGAGGCTGCGGGGTGGGGCCGTCCTCGTTGGCCGAGGCCTTCTCATCTTGCACCGCGGAGGAGAGAAGCTTGCTGAGCCGTTCGTCGGGAACGATCCTGCTGACATGCAGAGCTCCGCCTCGCTCAACGAACTCGTACTCGTTGTTGTGGTCTTCGCCCTGGAGCTCCATAACGTGCAGGATGTTGCCGAATGAGGCCGGATCGGAACTCTCTGGGTCAAGGTCAAGCGTCACGAGGTTGATACCGGGCTCCTCACCCCGGATCGACCGGGCCAGACCAGTCATCATGGAGTGTTCTGGATTCCTGCACTCGATAGGGGCGCCGCCACGGGTCAGCCATAGCGTGCTGTGCGCACTTAGGATGATTTTCTTGATGGCTTGGAACTCGGCCTCCTCTATTCGGCTGAACAGCGGCTCGTCAAGCTCGACGGCAACAACGCACTTGGCTGCTGCCAGGTCCTCAAGTGTGGTGGTCGGGATGTCGCTCAGTGAAATGAGCTGGACCGCGCTGCCAGACTGGGCGAGCTGCTTGGAAAGTTCCTGGACCAACGGACCTGCGGCCTGTGAAGTGACCACAATGACCTTGCCAGTCGCAGCCGTTGTCGTCTCCCGCTGCACACTGGCTCGCGCCACCATGACGCTGCTCGACCAGCCCTCGTCCTCACGGTCCCTGAAGGCCCACTCGACGCCGTCGAACCCGTTGCGCCTGAGCCTGCAGTCCCACTCGCCCTCGAGCATCTCGGGCCCGTTCAGCCGGCCGTCGTCGTCGCCGAGCCACCACCCGGCGAGTACGCCAAAGACGGCCGACCGGCGGGCCACCTTGCTCGTGAGCTCCGTGGCGACGAGGTACCCGCCGGGCCGGAGGAGGCTGCGGCAGTTGGCGATGGTCTCGTCCATCCTGCTCGTGGCGTGCAGGACCTGGAAGGCGACGACGACGTCGTACGAGCCCGGGTCGAGCCCCTGGCCGGCCGGGTCCAGCTCGGCGTTGAAGACCTTGAAGTCCATGACGCCGGGGCCGCCCCACGCGCCGAACTCGTCCGCGGCCTGCTGGAAGAACGAGGCCGAGATGTCCGTGTACGTGTACCGCTCCACGCCCGCCCTGCCGAGCCGGGCGAGGATCTTGCTGGTGGCCGACCCGGTGCCGGCGCCGACCTCGAGGATCCGCAGGGGCCGCTTGTGCGCGAGCAGCGAGACGAACTCGCACTGCACCGCGGGCGTCTTGTCCTCGGACAGCCCGGACCGGTACAGCTCCTCCAGCAGCCCGTCGCCGTTCATGAGCTCCCACGGCTCGACGGCGCCCGTCAGGACGTCGGCGAGGTTGTCGAGGATGCGGACCAGCATCTTGCCCTCGGACGAGGCCGCGGCCGCGCGGGCCAGCACGGCGTCCTCGGTCGCCTCGTCCGCCGACAGCCACGCCGCCGTCTGGCACGGGAGGGACGTGTCCAGGGTCTTGGAGAGGTCGACCTGGCGCTTCATGTAGCGGTAGAAGACCTGGTGGTGCTTTGCCATGCCGGCTGCGTCCTGCGGCGAGAACCTCTGGGTCGCGCGCTTGCACAGGATGTACGCCGCCCACTCGAGGTCCCTGATGGACTCGTAGTCAGCATTGGAAGCCTGCGCCCACGCCTTGTGCAGGACAGCCTGGACCGCACCGGCGGGCGAGTTCTCGACGTCGATTGCCCGGACGGGAAACGCGCCCAGCTTGGTCAGGGATCTGGTCGTGGCCTCGGCACTAGGCATTGCCTCGGCCCCGGTCTCGCCGTCGGCGTCCGTCGTCTTGAACCCTTCAAACACCAGGAGAGGCTCCGAGAAGGACGAGTCAGACACGACGACGGTCGAGTTGGTGCCGTCGGCCCACTTCTCGTCGATGGTGCCGAATGCGCTGAGCATCGTGCCGGACGCCAGCGGGGACACTGCGGCCGAGACAAAGATGCTCTCGATGTACTTTGGGACCCTGATCTTGCTGCAGGTGCCGCCGTCGCAGGCGGACAGCAGCTGGAACGCGCCCTCAAGTGTGGTCGGGTGGACCACGTGCTTGGACTCGAAGTTCGCGGGCATAAAGCTCGCCGTGTCTTGTATCTCGATGGAGCCGGTGGCGGAGCGGCGGCTGCCGGAGATGTTCGCGGAGCGGAGGCATTGGTAGGCTTGCTGCCAATGCATTCCGAGGTCAGAGAACTGGGTGATAGTATGTCAGTGATTTTTTTGTCTCTCGAATGGTCGTAGTCATAGGGTAAAGCTACTCACCGTCTTATAGAATTCTTCCACTTCCCTAGGCTTGGCACTCTCGTCCGCACTGATAGCATTCCACTTGGCCCTCCAGTCCTCTTTGATGGTCGCATCGAGCGCAGTGTACTCTATCTGCACGAGTCCCGTGCTATGTTGCGTCCAAGCTCCGCTCCTGTCCCGGCTGGAGAGACTGAACTCACGCCAGTACGTCGTGAGACTGCGACTGCCAGCCCGCCAGGCCCGCAGCGCCAGCCTCGTCTCGACACTGCTCTCGTCGATGTCGTCGAGCACCAGCGGCGGGCCGGGAAACACGTCGCGGAACCGGTAGCCCGCGACCGTCTTGAGCGGGTCGGCGGTGCGCCTGACGCCCTCGAGGACGAGCGCCAGCATGCTGGAGAAGCCGAGGACGGCGCGGCCGCGGAGCAGGTTCTGCTTCAGCCACGGCACCTCGGCCGCGCGCAGGTAGTTCTTCCACACGGGCTCGCCGGCGGTGTCCGGGCACGACTCGTCCAGGGTGCCGAGGAGGTCGTGCCGCGGGTCCGCGCGCAGCCGGTACGCCCTCGTGCGGGGCGTCTCGTACCAGAAGCGCGAGTTGTGGTTCCATGCGAAGGGCGGCATGTCGACGAGGTGCGTCAGGTCCTCTGGTGTCGAGGTCGTCGAGTTCACGACTGCCAGCTTGACTGGCAGGGCGTGCTGCCAGAGTGTGCCGGCGGCCGTCAGGGCGGTCGTCACTGCGTCCTCCTTGCGGGTCAGGAGGCTTGTGTAGGGTATCTTTGCTGGATCGGTGGCCTTGTGTGCTCTCAGGATTTGCTGCACGGGACCCTTTAGTGCGCTGTGTGGACCGCACTCGACGAGCACCAGGGAGGATGAAAGTGAGTGGGCGTCCGCGTGGTCCAGAATGGCACCGACGGCCTGGTTAAACCTGACAGGCGAAACCATATTGTCGACCCAGTATTGAGGCTCTCTAAGCGCCTTGTCGGAAATCTCGTTGCCCGTGACAGAAGAGAACATCTTGACACAGGTCTCGGGCTCGCTCTCCTCGTGGTTCACGGCGTTGAGGGACTCCAGGTAGGGCCCGGCCAGCTCCTCCATGAATGGGCTGTGGTATGCCGTCTTGACGACCAGCCTCCGGCTGAACGCCCGACTGCCAATCAAGTCCTGAACTTCTTGTAGTCCCTCCGCTGAGCCCGAAACGGTGACGCTCACGGGAGAGTTGATGCAAGCCACCACGGGCTTGGGATCAGCCTTGACGCGGTCGATATACCCCTGCGTCTCATCCTGCCCGAGCGCAACGGCCAGCATGCCCATCTCCCTACCACCCGCGTGCAGGCCCGCGGAGAGCCTGCCACGGTGATACGCGATAGTCCACGCGGCAGACCGCGAGATGGCCCCCTTCGCATACGCAGCCCCGATCTCGCCGCTGCTATGCCCAACCACGAGCGAGGGCCTCACGCCCCAGTCCGCGAGCAGGTCGACCAGTGCGACCTGCAGCGCCGTGCACGCGGGCTGGCTGACCTGCGGCTCGTTGATCCGCGGGCTGTCGATCTCGTCGGCCAGGTCCCACTCGCAGCCGAGGGCCTTGAGGTGCGCGCCCGCCTCGGCCATGCGCTGCCTGAAGGTCCCGTAGGCCATCAGCCCGCGGCCCATGCCCGCCCATTGTGCGCCCTGGCCCGTGAAGACGAAGAGGGCGGTCGGGCTGTCCGAGGCCGGGCGGACGGGCCTCGACGGGTTGGTGGTGGCGAGCGAGGACGCGGCGGATGCCACGGACCCGGCGACGGCGAAGGATGTGAAGGGGAGTCGGCTGCGGCGCTCCGAGAGGGTGTACGCGAGACGAGACAGGAGGGTGGGGTTTGGTGGGAACTGGCGGTCGCTGAGGTACGAGGAGATGTTCTTGGCCGTCCGGCTGATGCCCCCCTGGTCGTGGGAGGACCAGACGAGCAGCTTTGGTGTGGTGGACTGCTCGGCATCCTGCTTGAGAACCGAGCCCAGAGAGATGCCGCTGTCTGGGTCCGAGTTGGGCGTGCTGAACCCTGAGGACGAGGAGGCCAGGTCAGAACCTAAACCTGGGCTTGAGGGTTCGCACGGGCCGAGCGGACTAGTATTGTGGCGTCCAGTAAGGCCGTGGCTCGTGAGATAGTGATACGCGTCGTCCAGCACACAGTGCGCGTTTGTGCCGCCGTAGCCGAATGAGTTGACGCTGATCCGGCGAAGACCAGGCGTCGGCCAGGGCGTGAGCGACGTGGGAATCTGACCAAATATCTGTCAGTCAAAAGCTTATTTCGGGAGCCCTTGCAAGGGGGCAAGGAGAGCAGAGTACGCTACGAGATCAAGACTCACCGCAAGTCCCCAGCCGTCCAGATCGAGCTTCGGGTTGACCTTCTGCAGCCATAGATTCGCCGGGATCTGCCCCTTTTCCAAGATGTACAACGACTTGATGATACCAGCCAGCCCAGCACCGCCCTCCAAGTGGCCAATGTTACTTTTCACCGACCCAATGTACAGGGGCTGACCGGTCTTCCTGCTCGAGGCAAAGACACGACCCACGGCGGCCGCCTCGAGTGGGTCGCCTGCTGCGGTACCAGTACCGTGCGCCTCAAAGTAACCCGTCTCCGAGAAGCCGAGGCCGGCATTGTCGTAGGCAGATCGGATCATGGCCTCCTGCGCGGTGGTGGATGGCAGGTTGATCCCTGGCGTCCGACCGTCGTGGTTGACGGCCGTGCCGCGGATGACGGCTCGGATCGAGTCGCCGTCCTCGAGGGCCTTTGCCAGGGATTTGACGAGGATCATGCAGACGCCCTCGCCACGGGCGTATCCGTTTGCTGCAACGCTATGAGTCAGAAAGGTGCGGGTTCACGTATATGTATGATGTATGTCTACTACATGATGTAGAGTAGTAGCAGGGCATGTAATTGCTGGTTTTGGGTGCTTATAAGATAATCTGGCCTATCACTCTGCAGAACGCCCACATTGTAGGGTTACGGAAAGGCATCCCATTCGACGTCCCCGGGCATGAAGAGGTGGTATTATGGTAGGGGAGGCTTGCATACCGCTCGCATCAAACGTTTTGGACTTTGCATCCGGACTGAGAAACGTCAGGGTGCTGAGATGATTTGAGGTCTCGGGCATCAAGATCAGATTCGTTGCCCCTACGAGAGCCTGCATAAGCACGCAACGTCAGCCTCTCCACTTTGGGTACGAATGGATTCTCGCTATAAGTAATTAATGTTAGTTGGTGTCTTTTTTCTGACCTGCGTGGTTTCTCCTGAGCGTATGCTCTGGACTGCGAGATGCAGGGCCACCAGCGAGGATGAACACGCCGTGTCCAGACTGAGACTCGGGCCGTTCAGATCGAAGAACCACGAGATGCGGTTTGAGATCATGGCGGTGCCCATACTGCCATTGGCCTCATAGCGACTAATAATTGCAACATAGTCAGCGATGAGTTGTTAGGCGTTGTTCCTGGCCAATACTACGAAATTGTCCAATCCAATCGATGCTTACGGGTACTCATGCGGGTCTGTGGCACGTAGATTGGCGTAGTCGCGCAGACATGTTGCCATGTAACATCCCGTTTGCGAGCCGGCTATAGCTTCAATCGACACGCCGGCTAAGGGAGGGAGGATCAGCAGTCGGTCTCCAGGGGGCAGGGCTCAGTGCTGGTGCGGATCCTTACCGTTCTCCAAGGCCTCATAGCTCAGTTCGAGGGCCAGTCGCTGCGAGGGGTCCATTGCTTGGGCCTCTTGGGCGGTGATCCTGAAAAACGGGGCATCGAACGTCGCAACATCTTCCTTGACTTGAAGAGGAACTGCATTAGCAGCGTCACAGACAGAGTCGCAAGGCCGGTCAAGTGGCGCGCCGGCGCCCACTCACCAAAGTACCCGCCCCGCGCATTGTGTGTGCCCTGGCGGTCGGCACTTGGGTGATAAAAAGCATCGATGTTGTATCGGTCCCTCGGCACCTCGGCCAGGGCGGAGCGGCCCTTGGATATCAGCTCCCACAGCTTGTCAGGCGACGAGGCGTCCCCGGGGAAGCGTCCGGAGACGCCCACAATGGCCACGGCCGCAGTGGCATCACCAGAAGCGTCCCCCATGCCGGCGAGTGGTTATCCGGGTAGAGTCAGTCAGCCAGGCAGCCAGGCAGCCAGCCAGTAAGAGAGAGCGTGGTGGGCGGGTGGGTGGGAAGAGAGCGTGCACACAACCGAAGCCCGTGCCTTTTTGTATGCATGAAACGATTAATCTTTCAATGCGGCCAAACTTGAACGCTTCGCAAAGCAATGCACAGAAAAAAATCACACGTGGCCGGACAAGGATCGCAAAACAGGAAGACTGCTCGAGTCTGGTTCTCATGTCATGATGATAATAATAATAATGACAGGAGGGACGACGGGCGGAGGTCAGCGGCAGGATGCCAAGGACCAGGCATGTAATAAGAGCATTATTTTGGACACCAGCGCCGTTGCCTCTCGAGCCTCTCTCTAGACTACTAGACTACCCGAGGTCGCCGTGGGTCCTGTGAGAAGCCGTAGACCCATGATCCTGTCGCTTTGTACCCCTCGCCGTTGCATCCTGATCCCCTCAAAACTTGCTTTGAAGCCAACAGGTTGTCCATAAATTGCCCATTGGGCCACTATCTCCAGCCATTCTGCAAAGCGGGGCGGGCGATGCAGTACAGCGTGCCACATTCCATCACACCTGACACCAACAGGACGCATCTGAATGGGGAAACGACCAGCTACCGACAGAGTGGATGCGTTCCTGAGAGGGCGCGTGGATTCGTATGTAGCAGGGTGACATCGCACGCATCGCACTGCAGTACACACTCGCCATCCGACCAGGCCGGCCCAACTGGAACGACAGTCTCGGCGGGGGGGTGGGATGGTGGATGGGAGGGGGCCGGGGCGAGAGAAGACCGAACGATGAACATTATTAGCCAAGCAGGGCACTGGGAACATCGACAGCCGCGACAGCCTGACAGCCAGGACAGCCAACACGTCGCGGAAGCTACCGGTGCAGCGGTGGTGGGTCCCTTAGTTTTTAGTCTGGATTAGTGTAGGCTATGATTGTTGGATAATGGCTTGGAACCTTGTTACCTTGAGGCCCTTTATGTGGGGTCGCGAAGAAAAAGGGGGGGAAAGGTGGTTTCTGCTTGGGCGGAAAGGATTCCCGGCTCTGGAAGATCTTTCCAAGGTTGGGACGAAAATCTTTCCACTCATGCTCTCATGCTCTCTCGCTCTCTCTCTACCCGACTCGCTCGCTTCCTGGGCCCTCTGTTTTGCTGCGGTACTCCGTAGTCTCCCCCTCCCCTCCCCCTCCCCCTCCCCCTCCACCCCCCCAGGGGCCTAAAACAACGGCCTGTGCTTTTCCTTTCACTGGTCTCGCTTCGCCTCGCCTACCTAGGTAACCTCATACTCATACTCACACTCACACTACACACTCACACTACACACTCACACTACTCACACCTTGGGTGTTGCCATCCCATCCCATATTTCCTGTCATCGCGTGGAACCTTCTCCCGCCCCTTCTCTTTTGTGTGTTGTTTCCACAACTAGGATGACCTCGTTGGGACCCCTCACGCTCCTTATCATAGCAGCTCGCTGACACACAACCCACCTCTGGGTCCGCGCGAGACACCGTTGAAACCCTCTCTCACATGTGCTGCGCGCTCACTGGCACGCAATCCGCGTTGTGATCCGCCACCGTCAACAACCCCAAGCTGAGACAATCTCCGCACCTGGGGGACACTGCGCTGCTGTGCGCACACACACACACACACACACACACACACACACACACAGCCCGACAGCCCGTAAACCCACGCGCTCTGTACCAGCAACACGGTAATCTAAAAGGGTCATCCGTCTTGTCCCCATCTCCAAAAAAAAAAAAAAAAAAATTACCACCCCGCCAAGATGCTCGAAGAAGACATCCACCTCGTCACCCAGCTGCCGCAGAATGCCTGGTTCGAGGGCTTTGCCATCCGGCCCAACGGCTACCTGCTAGTGTCGCGGCTGGACGAGCCGGTCCTGTACACCTTTGACGCCGAGGACAGGGAAGCCGAGCCGCAGGAGGTGCACGTATTCCACGACGCCACCGGCCTCATCAACCTCTGCCCACTCCCCGGCCGACAAGATGAGTATGCCGTCATCAGCGGGAGGCCAGACATAGACTCGAACCAGTTCAACAACAGGGACTACATCGCGTGGCGCGTCGCCTTCACCTCAACCACAGACGTCACCGTCACCAAGCTGGCAGACCTCCGCGACTACGGCTTCTCGATCGGCATCATCCCCGCCAGCGAGCACACGCTGCTGGTGGCCGACACGTTCCTGAACCGCATCTGCAGCCTGGACATCGCCACGGGGCGCAGCACCGTACTTATGGAGGACCCCAGCATGAAGGCGGTCGACGGCGCCCCGTTCGGGCTGAACCGGCTGCGCATCGCCGTCGGCTTCGTGTGGTTCACCAACACCAGCGCGGGGACCCTCTGCCGCTTCCCCATCTCCACCGACGGGCCCACGATCACGGCGACGGGCCCCGTGCAGATCATCTGCGACGATGTGGAGCACTGCGACGGCCTGGCCATCGCCGCCGACGCGAGCGCCGCCTGGACCGCCAGCATGGCCAACGACTGGCTGTGGCGCATAGACCTCGACCGCGACGGCGACGAGGTCATCGCCACCACCACCGTCGTCAAGGAGAACCTGTACAGCCCCACCGCCGTCGAGCCCTTCTTCGTCGAGGGCAGGATCAAGCTGTACGTCGTCTGCAACGGCGACCGCGAGGAGCAGCAGGCGTGGATCAAGAAGGGCGACTCGAACCCCTGGGCTGATTTTCACAACGTCACCGTCACGGAGAGCATATCAGTGTCTGTCACAAACGGCGAATGAGGGGTGAAATCCATCATCATCATCATCATCATCATCATCATCATCATCATTATCATCATCATCAAAGAACATTGTTCTATCTATGGGAGTCATTCGGAGTTGTCCTTGTCTATGGTGCGTCATCAGTATTCTCATGATGGGTGTCAAATCATATGTTTTTTATTTAAAGGTAATACCCAGCCACATCTTTTTTTTTTTTTTTGTGCGCTACGTGAGCATTTGAGAGAAAAAAAACAAATCAAAGGTCACTTTATCCGCAACAACCCGTTTTATTATTCGTGAAAATCCAGCGAGGATGCCCGCCCTGCGTGTGCTCGCTGCTGCAAGGGAGCGCTACTGAACGCAAGTCAGCACGCTATCGAAGAAGCCATTGCCCGGGACATTCCGCCGATAAGATCCTGCGTCAGATAGATAGACACTGTACTACATCTAAGAACCGTGACCCTGGTCTGAGATTGCCTCAGCTGAGCCGAAACTATTGATACCAAGTGTCGTCGGCTAATAAGGGCGGGCGGGCGCGGCTCATCGCAATCGGGCCTTGGTGGACCCCAGCTAGCTCGCCGAAGGAAGGGACGTAGTCGGGAAAATGCAGGTTGGCAACCTGTAATGCATGCGTTGGTGACACGGCATTAGCCAGTGTGTGTGTGTGTGTGTGTGTGTGTGTGTGTGTGTCCACGTGGAGTTCTATCAGCCATCCTCGGCTGCCGTGTGGCTTAGTCTCCGGATCTTCCAATTGGGTCAAAGTGCGACGCGACCTGTCATCTCTTCTTTCCTTTTTTTTTTTCACTTTTCTATCCAGGCTGCAGTGTAAAAAGGCCGAGGCGTGCATGTGAAGGGTGCCGGCAGTGACAGGCCCTTGCTGCGGGACCACAGCACGTCAGCTGTGAGAGGCCCACACTGATTGCAGTCAGTGGTGGAGCCCTGGGGGATAGATACCACGTGGAGGTGGAGGGCATCACGTTTCGGCCAAGAACTCTTCGCCCAAATAGAGCCATCAAAGAAGCATCGTGAGTGGGGAACGGGGCAACGGTCCAAAATGGAATACGCGAGCCCAGCGCCGCGGCTGCCACCTATCGCAAGATTGTTTGCACCAAGGTCATAGTTACTACTACGTATGCAGTAGCTGTGCGACGCCAATGGGACCACGATGACGTCCTAGAGCCTGTTCTTATCATGCGTAGTAAAAGGACATGCGGGAGAACGGAGCACTGGACCGGCTACCGGTATGGCTCAGTGGGGGTATTATGCATGTTGGTTGGTAGCTATGGAGCATTCTGACACATATCAAGCGGCTGGCTTCATTGTGTGAGTCCGAGGTCCACCGGTGTGAGAAAAGAGGGTCACATGCGCAATCAACGTACTATGCAGTACACGGCATCAATAACCGCTACTTTGTGGGAACTAATTTCTGTCACTTCTCAGAATTCACGGCAGATGAGAACGGGTGTGTTGTGTGTTCTTTTGCAAGGCCTGGTCTTGGACAAGAGGGGAGGAGAAAGGGAACCATCGAGCCCCCTCTTGAGTGGTTCTTGTCACCGAGCCGCAACTGATACTCGGTCTACAGCATCCTCATAATTGACCAAGAGCCTTCTCCGAACTCGTTTCTCCGATTTCAATAAAATTGGGGTTTCTTCCCAGATAGAAGTAATTAGGTGCTAACTGGCTATCTAGTTTTCGAACCCCGGAACTTGGAGTCTCAAGGCTAACTAACTAGTTGTACAGTATTGTCCTGAGCCTCGATACACTCGACCCACGTCGTCCTGCCCACGCTGTTATTCACCTGTAACGGGCTGATCTTCCGAGAACAAAACTAAACAAGAAGGTGATCTCCCAGGCGGCTCGTTGGTTGACATCAATGACGCAAGTATTTTCCCTCGGCCAATCGCGCTTACTACAATATATAACCACAACAGCATGCAGGTGGGCATCTGGGCAATAACGAACTTCTTGTCGATCCAGATACGAGGACTTACATATGTCTCGGGCGACCGAGCTTGATACAGTAAAGTCTACTTTTAAAGCCAGCTGAAAGCAAAACGTTGCACTGCACGTATAGTGTGGTGAGGCATCGTGGCCTTATCCTAGTGGTGCGGCTGCATACTAGTATGGCGCAGCTTGAAGTCCTGGGGCTGGAGCCAACTGCAGCAAATCAGCGGCTTGTACGGGTGAATAAACCAACACGTGCATGTCTTGGAGTCCGGATGAGCAATGATCGTATGACTATTGTGATTTGGTAGGTGCGTAGATATCCCAGATATCAAAAGATGCAGATCATAGTTGCAGTGTTGCCTATTGAAACCCTATAGTTATGCCCACGCCGACCCATATGGCGATCTTTACGTATACAGAATTGCGCAAGTCCAAGACATGAATCGCCGATAAGGGGATTGGCGAATTCGATAGCATCCATCATCACCTATCTAATCTTGTCCAGCGCAAGATTGATACACCTGACACAAGCCGGTGTCCAAAATGAGGCGAAATTAGCTATCCTATCATCATTTCCCGGCATCCCGCACGAAACGGTAGCTCCCGCGTGCCTGACGCCTGTCTTGTTGGGTCCAGAACTTTCTGAGCGCGAACCCAGTCGTCGGGATCAAAAAGCCTCATTTGATAGTTAGTCCGTTTCGTCTATTAGCGGCTGTTAAAGTTTGGTGCAATCTATCAAGGGGCCGCTAAACAAGTCATGGTTTCGATCGGCTCTCCACCCACAACTTCCTGTTGGACACCCTGAGGCCCGAGCAAACCAAGATTGTCTAAATTTACCGAAAATCGTCACCTCGTGTGCTAACTCTGACTTTCTCCGTGTTGGACGATCTCTGCACGGGATCGAACCTTGTACCAGCACACGAACTTGTGATCTGCATGGTTTTTGTCACGTGTGAAAGGCCGAACGTCGACCGAGGGCTTGGACGAATATGTGGAGGATTTGGGAGACCAGCGCCGGTTGATTCTCAAAAGAGCGTAGAATAAGCTACCGATAGTACAACAGTGGTGAGGAAGCTCTTTCTTCCGGCAAAAAGGTAGACTAAGTGCCTGGCTCTTTCTGCCTTGCACCTAACTAGCATCATGCTTGGAAGCGCCTTGTTGCTAGAGTGAATGTTGGGTTACAGGCAGAATGAGACAGACGGTGTGCGCGGCAGACGCGCGAAGGAGTTGCCGTGTGTAAGCAGTTGATTTTAAGATTGAAAGACTACAAAACCGTCTCGTGTTTGACATCTTGCACCAATTTGCTCCTTTCACAATAGACAGAGCCTGAATTTTGCAGTGCTGTCGTTTCGATCGACATGCGTCATCTTTGCGCGTTTCCTCTCGCTCGAGCCCCGTTTCGATGATTTAGCATTCCTTCGCCTGGTCACCATTGAAGTTAGACTCTCACCGTGTCGAGATGTTGTTTGGTGACACCTGTTCACTGGTTAGCCTGTCACTCTTTTATTTCCTCCTGACACTTATTTTGATCCGCCAGTTGAGTGAGAACTGTAAGTCGGGCTAGAAGTTTCGCAGAGGGGGCGAAATGAGTCCTACGGCAGCCGTGCACCTATTTATCGTATGATATGTATGGAACCTCCCGAATCCCGACACTTCTTCGATTTCCTTGCAAGTTGGAGCATGGCTGAGCTGACCTGGTTGAAGTCTACGATCCGTCTTGTCTAGCGTCATACTCGAGACACACCGATAAATGCGGAGCTGGAGTCCCGTCCCAGCTATGCATTCCACGGGCAGAGGTCTGCAGTAGGATCTCTTCCTGCTCGAGAGCCGAACTGGGCCAGCTCAACATGATCGAATGCGTACCAACAGTCGTCCCGAAATTGATGGCTTAACTCACATTTCACAAGAACTCGGGCACGTTTTCAAGATCCCAGGATGTCAGAGGTACTTACAGAAGCCGAAAGGCGATGTTGGCTTCTTGCTCCTAGTACAGACAGATTTGGCTCCTCAAATTATCAGGTGAGTACAAGGCAGAGGTTCTGCAAAGTTCAGGGGTTGCTAACCCTGCGCACTTTGACTTTTAGGGTTCCTGGCCAGCTTGATACGAACATTTGAATTGAAGAGTTGATGGAAGTTCACTTTGAGTGTGAGGAGGAAATCAAACGCCTCGAGAAAAGTGTAATGACCGAGCCCCCCAATGGCTGAGGATTGATGTGCAGGAGCCGGACGGACGTCAGTCCATGTCAGCTCACATGTGACACGGAAGGGTGGTTGGTTCAATGTTGCATGCCCACAGCTCCCGGGCGTGGGGAAGATGTGAGCTGAATGAAGGCTGCGCCGCAAAAAAGACCCGGCCCCCGGGCCAACGAGAAGCGAACCCAGCCACCATCAAAGCGACCGCCGATGCACGCAATCGTCCCAATCGGAAGAGGACGTCGTCCGAGGGGACTACCTAGGCAACTATCTCGCACCGCGTCGGTTGGCGGCAGATGGTGCTGACTGCTGACACGGCGGCCCCACGGCCGACCACTCAAGTTCCCGCGCTCGCTTCAATGTTGCTTGCTGCGCCGGCAGCCTGCATGATGCTCAAGAGTGAGGGGACCAACCATCTGCTCGCTGCCCGTCACACAGGCCACACCTTTCTGCGGTGCGAGGGCCGTCCCATCCGGCCTTGGCCCCAGGCAAAATCCAGGCAGAAGTGCTCACCTGCTCGGCGAAGAACCTTGAAGATTGCCTGGACGGCCCTCCGAAGGCCGTGGATGGAAGGCCCCAGGACTCGGCCCCCCTTGGCGATTCTGCCTATCCAGAGCTAGAGCTGCCGTGTACCACGAGCTGCAGCCTCGATCTGCCCTGCCTGCAGCTCAGCCACCAATATGGGGAGCATCACAGTCGCACAGGATGTTGGCTAATGGCGGGATGGATGGGAGCAGAGCCTCATTTGACCCCAGCCATTCTACTTAAGGCTGACAGGCTCACGTCACATCACCTCCTCGCTTCCCCTCTTCTTCGCCCTCGCTCATCCTGCCTCCCACAGCCTCAGGACTACTTCCTCGGCTCTCCAGCCACGCCAGAAAACACCTCAGGCCGGTCTCTGTGAAAGGGGCATTCTTTGTCGGCAGCAGTCATGGATTTCGACCAGGCTGCACGTCCTGTCCAGGATGACGACGCACGTTCGTCCTCGAGCCGCTCGAGCTACCACTCGGACGGATACACCCTTCCGGGAGACGGCGTCGACGATGACGCCTGCAGCATTGCCAGCGCGTCTTCGTACGAGTCCTACGACACGGTCTGTCCCCGCGAGCGCCTTCCCTCGTACCGTGTCGCCAGGGAACAGGGCACGTCGCAGCCCGTCTACGAAGCGTGGGTTCTGTGCTTGTCGCACGAGAACGACTACGAGGTCACCAAGGTGACATCCTGCGGGCTCGACCTCTTCTCCACGCACGAGGAGGAGAGGCCCTTTGTTGTTTCTCGCACAGAGTCTTACGAGCAGGACGAGCTGGCCGACATGACGCTGGCCTCTGTCAACAGCCACCACGCCGCCACCAGAAGGGGGGTTGCCGCGCGTCTCTTTCGCGGCAAACCGAAAACGTATGAGCAGGAGCTGGATGGGCGGCTGCGGAAGCTGCCCGTCGCCCTCCAGTCAAACCTGAATGGCCTCCTGCGCAACCGTGAGAAGGCCACTTCCAACCGCTTTCACCGCCGCGAGTGGACGGTCGTCATGATGCGCGAGCAGTATCGCTACCGGTTCGCGAGCGCGGCACCCGAGCCAGTGAAGAAGAAAGGCTTCTGGAAGGGCAAGGACTCGCGGCGGGTCGAGTACCTCTTTGTCATCCGGGGCGCCGAGGGAAGGGTGGCCGCGGATGACAAGGGCATGTACCAGCCGCGCGAGTTTGGCAACCCCTGGAAGAAGGTCGACGAGGAGGAGAGGATCATGCGTCAGCGCTCGCGGGACATCAGGCGGTTCGGCAAGGAATGCGTCCAGGACGGATGGTTCCCCAGGCCGAGAGGGAGATCGTTGTCCCCCCGGCCTGACCGTCCTGCTCCTCCCCAGCCTCCGTTCCGGAATTACCCACCTCCACCGCACCCGGTCATCACCGAACGGGGTAGGCCATGCGCCCGCGCCCGTAGCCCAGGCTACGGTCGTAGTCGGAGCCCCAGTAGCAACCCATCCATCTATCATCCTGCTGCATACAGCTCTCACCCTCCACCGAACCCCTTCGTGCCCCTCCATGTGCCCATGGGCGGCATGGCTCCCTTGGCTCCTCCTCCTCCTCCTCCGGGTCCATACATCTGCCCGGGTGCTACTAGTCGTTTCCTGGCCCCTCCACCGCCCGAAACAGCAGGACTTCATCTCCCGCCATTCGGACTGCCGCCGTTCGAGCACCCCGCCCGCTCTCAAGTCCCCGGGCATTTCAACTTCCCAATCCCACCACCAAGCCCGGCCGACCTCTCCCCGGAGCAGCAGTGCACATGGTCGTCCCAGCCCTTGGGCGCTGTCCTCCCCCTGACGTACGACGAGAGAGAGCCCCTCCCCGTCCCCGTCCCCATGCACCGCCACACCGCCACAGCTCCTTTCCCCTTCGAGCTCTCCCCCCCTCCGCAGTCGCCACGCCCAGCCTCCTTCACCTGCCTGGGCGGCGGCGGCGCTGCCCCTCCCGCGCCGTCGCCGAGGCCGCCGACCGTGGAGGAGGAGGCCTGCATGTGCCACCGCCTGTTCGACGCCGACTTCTTCTTCTCGCACGACTCCGCACCCGCTTTGCCCCCCCCTCCCCCGCCCCCCAAGCCGAGCAACCTGACCACGCCGACCGACTTGTCGCCCGCGTCGTCAGACCACACCGGGTCGACCGTGCACAGCACGGATGCCTGAACGCCTGGGGGGGCCCTGGCTTGTAGAGCCCTGACTTGTAGATCTTTTCGAAGTAAACGGGGGGGGGGGCGGGAGCGGGAGCGATGGCGGTCTAGTCCCTTAGAATGGCTTGTTTTCGGTTCCAGGTGGGCGCTTGATAGTGCGGTCACTGCTGCTGTTGCGCTTTGAGGGAGGGCTAGGATGTTCGGGTAAGGGCTGGGATTCTCGGGTAATGGCCGGGGTGTGTGTGGGCCGACTGACCTCGACGGAAAGCGCCGTTGGACTTTTGATGAGTGAAATGATGCATGAGTCTGTTTCTGGAGGATATGCGTCAATATATGCATGCTTTGACACGGCTCTTTTTCGCTTAATGCTTGTTTGTCTACATACTACATCGGAACTCCTACCGCTTTTGGATGTCATGATGCAGCCTTTTTGAGTTTTGGTGCCGTCCCAACGGTAGTCTTCGTTGGCTGAAGCTGCTCAGGGCTGGCCGGGGGCCCTCTCCCTCGCTTTGATGCTTCTGAATAGTGGTGTCCCCATCGGCAAGGGTTTGAAAGGACCATCACATGCAAGATGAGAGAGACAGAGCCCTGGGGAGCATGACACAAAACACATCCTCGAACATGAGATATTCTCCTCTGCCCTCCATTCTGATCTAAATGGCCTGATGCACTATAATCTCTATTTTGTGTACAGGTATCAACCGAATAAATCCCGCCGTCTTTATGCAAGTATTTACTAAGCTTAAGAGGAAAAGTCTCAGGAAATAGGTATTTTAGTAACATCCCTGCACCCAATTTAACCCCCCCTATAAATATATCTTTATATATATATCACTATATATATATATTTATACCACCCTATATATAAATTTACACCACCCTATATATACTTTATAAAATCTTTATAAAAAAGTTTATTTTAAATATTAAGTTTTTTAATATTATTCTTATTATAATAAAGATATATTTTAAAGATAAATAATAAAAAGCTTTAAAATTTATTATAAATAATACCGGTTTATAAAAAGCGTTTTATTAATATACTTTTATAAATATAATTTATAATAACTTTAATAATATAGAGAGTTATTAATAATATTGCTTACCTTTAAAAGTTTTTTTATTTATTAAAAAGGTTTATTAGCTTATTTTATTAACTATTTAACTCGTTTTAAAGCTTATATTAACTAATTATAAAATTAAAGTTTTAATAGCTTACTTAGCTATATTTTTCTTTTCTAGCTTTTTTTTTAAAAAGAATTTAATTTTATATATTATTTTAACTTTAATATTATAGACGTTAATTTATAGAAATTTAATTAGTATAAAGTTACTTAAAAGATATTATTAAACTTTACTTTACTTTAATTTAAATGTTTATTATAAAGGTAATTAAACTAGTTAACTATTAAAATATTAATAAAGATAAGTTAATAAAAATATATTTAAGAAATACCTTTACTTTTAGCTATTTAAATAATAACTTTATTTATAAAGCAATAATATATAACGTGGTTTACTAGTTTATAAGGTATATTATATAGTGAGACACTTTCTTTTATTAATAAAAAACGTTTATATTAACTTTATTAAGTTTTTTAAATTAACCTTAATTTAAATTTAAATTTTAGCATCGCTTTATTAATATAATTTAAAATTAAGCTATTATTTCTATAATTCTAAGGTTTTCATTACTTTACTTATATCGGAAAAACGAATTATAAAGTTTTATTTTATTTTTTTAATATAAGTGGGATAGGAAAAATCTTAAAATTTTTTTAAAAAAAAGATATTTTAGCTTCACTATATATATTTATATCGATACTTTAATTTTAAATTAAAATAATTTTAATTTAAAAAGGTTAATAAGGTTAATATAAACGTTTTTTATTTTTAAAAAAGTGTCCCATTATATAATATATCCTATAAGCTAATAAACTTCGTTATAATATATTTTTAATTATATTTATTATATAGTTTACTAGAAAGTAAAATATATTAAAAAGTGAAATAATTTATATTTTATTATAAAGTGAATATAATAAAAGTAACTTTTAATAAATATAGATAATTTTTAATAGCTACTTAAAAACATTTATAATATATAATAAACGCCCCTAGCCTTAAGCTTAAAGCTAGGGCTTTATTAAAACCTTAACCTATCCCCACTATAATATAATAGCTAGATATACTTAAAGAAGCTATAGAAATTTCCCCACTATAATATAATAAAATAACTTATTATATTATAATAATACCTTCTTCTTACTTTTTTTATAATAGTTAAAAGAATCTATTTTATCTTTTCCTTAAAACTATAGCTATACCTAATAAATAATAGCTATAACTTTTTATACCTTATATAAATAACTTTTAATAGAGAATTCTCCCTTTAAATAAGGAAATACTTTTTTTAATTAAAGAATAAGCTTTTTAATTAAAGTAATAAGTAATTAAAACGGCTCCCTTACCTAATTAATAGCATTTCTAAAGGCTTTTAAAAAGCTATTATTATTATATAAAATATCGCAGCTATTTTAAATTTAAAAGGCTTTTTAAGATTACTTAAATATCTTTTAACTATATCTTTTTTAATATAAGATATCTTTTTTTTAAATAATATATTAGGCTATAAAACGCTAGGTTTATATAGATAAGTTATTTAAAGTAAAATAAAATAACCGGTTAAAAGCAGCTATATAAGTATATAATTAATAAATATTACGTTTTATAAGTAAATTTATTATTAAATATTATATTACCGATATAGCTATAAGCTAAACTATTAAAAAATTATAAAAGATAATATATATTTTATTATTATAATAATAATATCTAGATTACTTTAAATTTATTTTAAATTATTAGCTTTAAGTTAATACTTTTTAAAAATAATTTTATTATAAGCTATTAATACCTTTTATTATATCCTTTTATATACCTTTTATTAAATATAATATTATAATAATAAATTTTAAACTATTTTATATTATAAGCCTTTTTTCTTTTAAAATAGCTATTAAACTTAAAATAGTTAACTTATTAAAATTACTAAAATTATTAAAAGGTAGTAATAATATAAGAAAGGTTAAAAAAAAAGCCTTAAAGGAAAAGAACTTTATAAATTTAATTTTCTATTTAAAGTGTATTAACTTTCTAAATTATAAAAAAAGGCCCTTATATTTATTATTAGAATATAATAAGTAAAAGATTAAAGATATTTAGCAAGCTTAAAAGGCTTAAGTAAGATTTTAAGTTAAATATATTTTAAAATAAAATAATTAAGCTTTACCTTTTAAATTATTAAATAATAATAGTTTAAATTATAATAATAATAGATATTTATATTTAATTCTATATTATAAGCGTAATAACCTTTTATTAAGAAATAAAGGTTAAGATTTATAAAGATTAAATATTATTCTATTCTTTTAAAAGCTATATATATTAATAGATATTATAATTAAGAATAAGTTTAATTTTAAGGAAATAAGCTATTTTAAGCCTATAGCTAAATAATAACTTTATTTAATAAAAGGCTAAATTAATAAGAATAGGATTTAAATATAAAGAGATATATTTCTTTTTTTATATACTTACTTTTTATAAATAGAGGATAATAATAATTAAAGGGATTTACTTGCTAAATATATATATCTTTTTTTATATAGCTTAACTTAAAACTTTTAAAGCTTAAGTTTATTATTAAGTTAATAAGATAAATTAAAAGCTTTTATTATAAAATAGAATAAATAAATTAAAATCCTTTTTAAAGCTTTTTATATATTATAAAAAGTTATATTAAAATAGCTTAATAAGTAATATTTTAGGATTAAATAATTACTAAACCGTTTAAATATAAGCTAATTCTATTAAAATATATAAAGATATATTCGAAATACTAACTTTTATAAGAACTAAATTTCTGCCTTAATATATAACTATATTAAGTTAGCTATTATAGCTTATAAGTTTAATTATCTTAGCCTAAAACTTTTATTTAAGAAATTTAAAAAGGAATTTTAACTTATTATACTTAAATAATAAGAATTAGCTATTAATAGTTTTTTACTTTAATCTTAAAAAATAAATTAAAGTTAATAATATTAAATATTAATATTTATAAGATTATAAATATTTAATAGGTTATAGCTATTATTATTTTATAAATAGCGTTTAAAAAAAAGTTAATTATTATAATCTTATTAATCTTTAGCTATTTTATAACTAAGTTTTCTATAAGTAATTTAAGATATATTAAACCGTTTTTATCCGAAATTATTATAATATAGTAAATTATATATTTTAAAGGTAAAATTCTAAAGATAGCTAAAGAAATAGCATTAATATTAATAAGTAGAATATATAGCTAATTAATATAATTTACTAATATTATTAAAATAATAGTTTTAAGTTAATTAAGCTTAAAATATTTCTTAATTAAAGCTTAAAAGTTTTAATTTATTATTCTTTAAATATTCTTTATTTAAATAAAGTATAAGAAGGTAATAATATTATATTTTTTAAGATATAAATTATAATATCTTAAAGGATAAAGCCTATTTTTTCTATATTAAAAATAATACTTATAAAAAAAATAATAAATACCTTTAATTCCTCTTTAATTAAAAATATTTCTTAATAAAAAAAGAAATTATAATTATAAGTAATTAAGCTATATTTACTTTTAAGATACTATATTAATTATTAAATATAGAAATAAAGGTATTTATAAAAACTATATTTAAATATTTTCCCTTATTACTATTTATAAATAGCTTAAGCTAAAATAAATAATATTTCTTTTTTAATATTACCTTTTTTTAAAAAGATAATCTTTTCTTTATTAATATATAATATTAAAATAGCTACCTATTAATATTAAGATATATTAGCTATAATAAAGTATTTAAAATTAATAGGTAATTATAATAGTATTATTACCTTAAGATATTTAAACTTTTATAAAGTTAAGATAATTCTTTATTTAATAGTATTTCTCTAGCTATTAACTTTAACTTAAATATTTTAAGTATATATATATATATATATATATATTAGCTTATTTTACCCCCGGAGTATTATTATTATCTATCTATTTTAATATAAGGGCTAGTTATTTAGCTATTTTATTAATATTTCTAAATAATTTTCTAGATATAAAAATAAATTAATAAAATAAAAATTATCTTTAAAAAGTTAAAATTATTATTATAAAAGGATAAGCTATTTTTTCTATTTATTTTTATAAAATAGTAAATAGAAAACTATATCTTTTTAAGCTTTATATCGGTATTTAAATACTTAATAAACTTAATATTAATATATTTATTAAATAAGAAATTATAATACTTTATAAAATAAATATTTTAAATTTATAAAAGATAATAAGATTATTATTTTTCTAAAATATAATAATTCTAATAAAGATTTTTTTTAAAGGTTTTATAATTAATTATAGTATTAAGTTAGCTTTAAATATTAGTATATTATTATACTCTTATAATTTATTACTTATTATTATAGTAATATATTTAAAATAATTATTTTTTTATTTAGGCCGGAATAAAAAGGGTATATATATAACCTTTTAAAGCTATTTACTTATTATATTTTAGTAATTAATATAAGTTTTAAGCTAATATAATACCGAAAAGAACTTCGGCTAAAAATATTTATACTATATAAAAGTAATAGATAAGTAAGAGTAAAATAAAGTTTCTTTTTATAAGTATATAAGAATAATTATTCTTAAAATTTATTTAATATATTTACTTTTATTTAAAAGTTTTTAATAAATTAACTTATAAAAAACTTTAATTATTTTCTTATTTTTAAAATGATTTCCTTATAAACTTTATAAATTAATTTAGCTAATAAGAAATAATTTATTAATATTAAAGGTATAATAATATTAGATATATTAAAAGATTTAACTTTTCTAAATAATTATTTTTCATTTAAATTTAAATTTAGCATTAATAAGCCGCTAAATATATTAAAGGTTAAGATATTATATAAAGTTATAGTTTATAATTATTTATTCTTTTTTATTTAATAAGTTTAATAATTAATAAAGAAATATATTACGTTATAAATAAATTTAAGTTTTATTTATATATTTAAAAAGAAATAAATAAAAGTTTTATTAATTAAGGGCTAATAAAATTAAAAGATAGCCTAATAATTATATCTTATTAAACTTAAAGATTAAGCTATTATAAATAAAGTTTTAAATAAGCTTTATTATAAAGGGTAAGCTAAATAAGTTAAAATATAATTGCTATTTAGCTTATTAATATTTATTATTTAAAAAGTAATAAATAATAAGAGAAAAGAATATATAATTTTAAATTTATAAGCCTTAAATAAGGTAGTAATTTTAAATATAAATTTATTACCCTTATAATTAAATATTATTCGATAAATTTATAGTAAGAGCTATCTTATAATAATAAATATATATTTTTTCTTTTATTAATTTTTAGTTTATTTATTATATTATAATTATTTTATTATAATTAATATATAAGGATAGAAATATTTTAATATAGTTATTATAAGCTATTAAAATTCTTTTTAATATATTTAATAATTTATAAATAGAGTTTTACGAAATTATTATTATATTATATCTGCCTTTATCGATAATATTATTATATATTTTAATATAGCAGAATAATATATTAAGGATTTAAATATAATATAGTTATTATTTTAATAGAAAGATATTATAATCTCTAGTTTTAAATTCTTTATAGAATATTTATCTATTAAATTATTAAGCTTTTAAATAGATAGCTTAGCTATTTATATAATAGAAGTAAAAGTTTAAATATTTAAGAATATAAAATTTTCTAATATACTTATTATATTAAAAAAGTTTATTAATATAACGAGCTTTTTTAAATATTTAATTCCCTATTTTAATAAATATATTAACTTATTATAGCATTAAAAAATAAAGATATTAATATTTATAAGAAATAATAAAAAGCTTTTATTAAAAAGTAAATAAAGATAATATATTATATATACTTTTTTTTAACTTAATGCTTAAGAAATTAATAGTATGTAAAAATATCCGCTTTACCTTAGCTTAGCTAAATACTTTATTTTATTATAATTCTAATAAAAAACTCTTTCTTTAAATTAATACTTTTAAGGTTATTAGATTTTTTAGGCTTTTATTTTAGCTTAAAGATTTTTTTTAATAAAACCTTAATTAAATAATTTTATATATTATAATATAACCTTTAATATACTTTAATAAAATATTTACTTTTATAAAGGCTAAATATTAAGTAATTAAGTTAAAGGTAACCTATTTAATATAGCTAATTAAAAAGATAAAAACTGTTTTTTACTTTAATTTAATAAAACTAATTTAAATCTTTATTAATTATATAGCTATAATAGGTATTATTAAATAAATAAGCCTTAATATAATAAATAAAATAAAGATAAATATAAAGCTTATACTTATATTTAAATTCTTAAGCTAATTTTAGCTAAATATATATTATATTTCTAGCTATATAAATATTATAGCTAACGTTATATTAAGAATATTAACCTATTAATATAATTTAAAAGGATTAGAAATACTTAAAGAATTATAGAAAGAGAATACCTTTTATATAGTTTTAAAAAGTTATATCGATTATACCTATATAGATTAAATATAAAAGGCTTATTAAAAGATTTTTAAATAAAATAAGATTATTAAATAACTTATTATTAATTTACTATTATAAGTCTATTTTCCTTTTATATTAATAAATAGGCTATTATATTTAAAAAACCTAAAAAGCTATTAAAAATTAATAGTATTAAAACTAATAAATAAAAATATTATAGCTTAGATATATAATAAGTAATATTATTTTAATATTTAATAAATATAATATAAAGTAATATTATAATTTATAATATTAAACCTTTATAAAAAAATAAAAAATTA
>JALPVH010000239.1:0-88515 GCA_023242295.1 Diaporthe ilicicola
ATTAGTTTATTAATTTATTATTTTATTAGTTTATTATTTTATTAACTTTAAAAGGGCTAAAATCCCCCCCCCCCCTTTACCGTAAGCGCTTTATACCTATAGCTTTCCCCCTACTCCCTAAACAGGCTTAGGCTTAGCTTACTTAGCAATATCCTAACTAATCAAAGTCACAGATTTTAGCCAATTAGAGTCACAGATTCTGGCGAATCCAACCAATCAGCTATCAAGTTTTTTTGACCGGCTGTGCCATATGGTTGCTAGTTCCGTTCAAAGGACTATTCTAAACGAATAGCATTTCTCACCCAAATCTTGCTCAGCAGGCCCCACTCTGGAGGACGCGTGACCTTTAGCTAAAGCCTTTCGATTCCACAGCACTGCCTCCGGGCCTCCGGCGGTGAGAACCTTGACAAGACGTTCTCGCCACGAGACTTGCAGGAAAGCTGTTACGCTTCCGAGCGGGGCAAATCGAATAAAGCAAGTTCACTAATTATTTACACTATAGAAAGTAAGCTTCTAAAGCCTATATTTATAAAAAAATAAAGCCCTATAATAATAAAGCCCTAAGCTTATAACATACCCCTTAAACAATAGCTAATTATCTAAATAAAATATTATAAGCTTACTATTATAGTATTCTATATAATTACAGCGCTAATTAAGCGCTTAAATAAATGATAATAGGAATAATAAAGCTTTTAAATAAATATAATAAAATTAATAGCAATTACTATATACCCTTTAAATACTTTATTTCCTATAAAAACCTAAACCTATAAACTTTCTAATACTTTCTTTTTTAATTTTAAGCAGCCGATACCTCTTTTTCGGCATATATAATTTATAAACATATATATATATACCTACATATATATATATATATATATAAATATAATACCTCGCCTTAAAAGCGTTTAATATACCGCCCTAGCCGCTAATAAAGTATATATAATACTTATTTTATTATATATAAAAGCCTAATAGCTAATAATCTATATAAGGAAAGCCGGTTAAAAAGATAATATACCCTAGCCTATACTTAATATTAAGTAAAAATAAAGTAAGCTTATTTAATAAGTCTTTTATAAAGAAAAGCTTCTCCGATAAATTAATCCTAGCTAACCCTACTTCTACTATAAGCAATTTTTAAATAATAAGTATTAAAAATACTATTTTAATAATCTTAAAATTTTATACTAAAAATAATTTATTATTCCGCCGCTTTATTATAAAGAAGAAAAAGCAATATAAGATTATTACACACCTTATATATAAAGGCCCTATATTATATAAATATTACTAACTATTAATATAGCAATATAAAAAGGTTTTTATTCCGCTTATTATAAGTATTTAATAAAAGATATCCTACCTGCCCTATATACGCTTTACCCTATCCGGCTGCTTAAATAATACCTACTTTAAGCGTAAGGGCCGTATTAACCATTATATATAATATTTCTTAAAATACTAATACTTACACCTCCTATCTGCTATATACGCTTTTATATAAAACCTAATTTTACTATTTAAGGCTAAGGCCCTTAAAAAGGTATATTACTTTACTATTCTCTTAAAAAGTTAATTTTTCTTAATAAATTATCCTATTTTAAAAGATTGCTAAAGCGCAATTTATTATATATACCCTTTTTAAAAAACACCTTAAGCTACTTAAAAAGAAGCAGCCCTTTAAAGCTAAATCTTTAAATAAGTAAAAGGATAATAATAATAAAAAAAAAATAAGCTTATAAATAATACTACGCTATATATTAAGTATAAAAATATATTTAAAAAGGGCTTTTATATATTAATAAACCTTATATTTAAAAATTAAATTTTCGATATAGTTTACTATAATATTTAGTTTTTAATTTAAAAGGCTTTACCCTAATAAATTTAAAATTTTTATACTTATTTAAGTATACCCTTTATATTATATAAATTTAAAATACGTTTAAAATACTTAAATTAAGCCCTAAAAAGCGCCTTTATAAGGCCATTTACTAATATAAGCTTAATAAAAAGATATTTAATTTAAAAAAATCCTTTTATATACTTCTATCTTAACTATATATTATAAATATTAATATACTTAAGCTTTATAAAAATCCTTTTATAATCGCTTATAATTAGCCGAATTATTTAGTTATTATTATTAAAAAGCTTTTATACGCTTCCTAAATCTAAAGCTAAATCCCTAAGCAGCCTTTTTAAAGCTATAAGCTCCTTTCCTATATATATTACACTTAAAAGCTTTACCTTAATTATAAATATAATAATTATATCTTATTAAGCAGCTCTTTAATAAATTAAACTATTATAAAGCATTATAATATATTTATAAGCTAAATATCTAATCTTTTTATTATCGGTAAAAAAAGTATCTATAATAAAAATAAAAGCTTTTAGCTCCCGGCTACTATATTAAATAGCTAAAAAGCATATAGCATATAAATATATAATATATTAATTAACCGTAGCTATATATTTAAATCCGGGATTTAATAAAAATATAAATAATTAAGCAGCTATAAAAGCTATATCTATTCAAATTATTATTATAATATAAAGAATTAAGCTTATTTATTTTTAATATACTTTTATCTCCTACTTTATAGCTTATCTTTTAAACTTTTTAAATAGAATTGCTAAAATCGGGATATTTAAAAATAAACCTTTAATTAAGCTAAATCGCTTAACAATTTTCTCGATATATAAGTTATATATTAAATAAAGCCTTCTAGCTTTTTAGTTCTATAAGATATATACCCTAAAATATTATTTAGTATCTCTTTAATCTTTAATCTTATATATTTACTTTAAACCGTTAATTACTTTTTAAGCTTTTAATTTATAGTTCTTATAATAAAAAATTAGATAATTATTAATAAAGAAAATTACTATTATAGTTTTCTGCTTATTTTAAAAAAAAATCTTTCTTTAAGCTTAAGCATAATTTAAGCTTTTAAAGCGTTAATATAAATTCCTTATACTAAAGAAATAAAGCGTCCCTTAACCTATATAAGGCGCTAAATAGCTTAAGGTACTTCCCTAGCTCCTTAAATCCCTTTAAAAGCTTATAAAATATTAATTTCCTATTAAGCTTTATATTTAAAAACGCATTTATTATATTAAATTATTTAATTTCTAAATTATAATAAGTAGCTATAGCTATAGCTACTTAAAAAGATTTTATAATAAGTATAAAAGTATATATATTTTAAAGCGTATTAAATAGTTATAAATCTTTATATATATAAAAATAAGCTTTATTATACTTTAAAAATCTATTCTTATTCTACTTATATATAAATACTTATTAGAGCGGAAATATTTTCCTTTTTATAAAGCTTTTTTTTATCTTTTACTATACTTTTATTTAAATTTAAATATATAATTCTTAATATACTATATTTTTAAAGAATTTTATAGCTAAATAGCTAAAAAGCTCTTTTTATCTATCCGGTAATAATTATTATAGCTTACTTTTATATAGCCTACTTTTTATAATTAGATTTATATTTCTTTAAGCTATAATATACTATTATATAATAGTAAAAAGCATTATATATAAAGTTTTATATACTTAGTTATCTTTATTTAAAGCCTTTTACTAATTAAATAAAAAAGTATTAAAAAAATATAACTATTTATAAGCTTCCGGGATATTAATTAATTTATCCTTAAAAAGTATTATAATAAAAATTCTATTGCTTTTAAACAGTAATTTTTATTAATATTAGCTTACCCTTATACCTAGCTATTACTTTCTTTTTTAAAAGATTTAAAAGCTGCTTACTTTAAATAAACCTTTTTATAATAAAGAATTAATATATACTATAATAGTATTACCGGTAAGCCCCTTTTTTAAAAAAGAACTTCTTATACTTATTTTTAAGATTTAAGCCGGCTTATTAGCCGGTTTATTTTCCGCTTCTATAATATACCTGCCTTCCTTTAAAGCTTAAATCTTTAGGTTAAAAGGCATTTCCGAGTATTATAATACTAATTCTAATATATTTATTAGGCTTAATAATTCTTACGGTTTATTACCTTTTATCTTTAAGCCTATAAGCTATTTATTTAAAGGCTTTAATATTAGTTAGCTCTTTACGCTTTATAGCTTTTTATTTTAATTAATTTTAAATATCTAATCTATTAGAATTACTTCCGGTTTTTATTCTTTTTATATAATATTAAATAGTAGCTAATCTTATTCTATAATACTAAGCAGCTTTATTTCCTTATATAATTTAAAGAAAATTTTTTTATTAAATATAACATTATATATATAAATTACCCTATTAAATATTAAAACTTAAATTTAATAAATATTTAAAGCAGTATATCTAATTAAATATCTAATATAAGTATATAATTAAACCTTAAAATTCTGCCTATAACGCTTTACTTTTCGATTTTTCGATAATAAATATACTTAATACCTATAGATAAAAGTATTACTCTAATTTAAATAAAGATCTGCTATAAGCTTATAAACTTAATAAAAAGTATATTAATAGAAATATTATATAAACTATCTTTTTAAAGCTTTATAAGGAAATTACTATACTTTAAATTACTTCGATAATTTATTATAAAGATAAACCGCTATAATATATACTTAAAGCTAAAAATACTTAAAAAGGTTTACTTCTATATATATCTTAATAAATTTAATAATAGCCTTTTATTTAATATATTTAGCTGCTTTATTTAATTTATAAGTAAATATTAATAAAAAATTAACTTTAATACCTTTATTTTTATATTAAACCTTATAAAATATACTATTATACTCTAAAATTACTATAATTTCGTTATTTTAATAAATTTTATAAATAGAAATCCTATACTTAACCCTTATTATATTTATAAAGTTTTTAAATATAAAAAAGATATCCTTTACTCTTTTTATCCTTAATAGCCTTAAAAAAAGTATATTAAAATATTTATCCTTAATTATTAATAGCTAATTTAAGCCGTTTAAACTATATAAAAAATTAAATAAATCCTAATAAATTTACTAAAAAAAGCGCTTTATATAGTTTTTAAGGGCTTATCTTAATATAATATATTTAATATACGCTATTATATAGTTTTTATACTTAATATATAATATACTATTAATCTTTACTTTTTAAGCTACCTATACTAATACCTTTAAAGCCTTTAGCCTTAAATATCCTACTTTTAAATATTAAAGATATTTAAAGTTTTCTCTTATTAATTTAAGCCGCTTAAATATTCGCTTTAAAGTTATAAATATAATAAGTATAATAATACCTACCTTACTTATTAAAATTAATAAAAAGCTTAAATAGGTAGAAATAAGCTTATATTTAATAAAGATTAAATTATAATAACGCTTTAATTTTATTAAAATTACGCTTTTTTTAAATAACCTATACCTTAAGGTATAATTTACCTTAAGATATTAAGCTTTTAATTTATCCCTTAAGCAAGCTTTTAAAATAATATTTATATAAAATCCCTTAATAATAATAATATTAATTAATATTAGGTTTATAATATTAGGCCCCTTTTCGGTAATTAATATATTTCTAAATATATAAATACCCCTTTTCAAAATTAGAAAAGAAATAATACCCGCCTTTATAAAATCTTTATATTTAATAAGGTAAAAAGTTTTAAGTTTAAATAGGTTTTAAGTATTAATAAGATAAGAAGCTTTATAGTTATTTAATAGGGTGCTTTTAAATAACTAGTATAAAGTATCTTAAATTATAATAAAGATTTCGGAAGGCTTAAAAATTTACATTTTTTAAAAGAAAACATTTAACCCTCCGGAATAAAAGTAATTCTACTATTTCTTTCCCTTTTTATTTTATTTATTAGCCTAATTATTCTTTAGCCACCCTTTTTCGGTAAGCTAAATATAAAGCTTAACCTATTTTTTAAGCTATAAGCGTTTCTAAATATTAGCTATAAGTATAGGGGTTATTAAATTATAGCTTTAATTATAAGCTTATAGCGATAATTCTTTAATAGCTTATTCTAATAAAATATATCTTTCCGGGGGCTATTAATATATAGCTTACTTATTATCTTTATATAGATAATAATATTTAGTTTCGCTTTTATTACTTTATAACGCTTATTATAATATTTCTTATTTTATAGATAGGGTTTTTTAAAGCGTTAAAAATATTATAAGTCTCTTTCTATAGCCCGATTCTTAATATTTAATAGCCTTAAATTATTTCCTAAGCTTTTTAAGGGATAATAGTATATCTTTTAGCTTATTATTTTAAATTAGGTTTTATAATACTTTATTTACCTAGCTTAGGGCTAGATAAGTTCCTATTATAATAAGAAAGTTTTTATTTATAAGCACCCCTTTAACCTTAAGTAATTTATAAGTATAGGCTTACTTAAAAACCTTAAGCTATTAAGTATATTATTTAAAAAGGTTAATTTCTTTTATATATATAATAACTAAAGTTACTTAGTATTTTTCGGTAATAGTAATTATTATACTCCCTTATAAGGGTATAAAAGTATTTTTTAATACTTTAATAAGCCTTTAAAGTAAAAAAGTCTCGCTTAAGCTAAAAACTTTAATTTATATAAAAGCAAATAAATAGTTATTAATAGTATAATTTACCTAATTTTAAATTAAATATTAGTAGTTTAAAAGTATTATAAAAAGTAAGACGCCTTTATTTTATTACTTAATTTACTTATTATACTTTTTTTAAGTAATTTTAATATCGGGTTTCTTAAATATAGCTAATTTTAAGCCTTACTTATTTATAGGTATAGTTAAGGTTTTCTATATATAAGAAATATAAAAAAACTTAATTTAAATATCTGCTTTTTTCTTTTTAAATAAGCTATCTAGTATTATATACTTTAAAAGAGTTAAGCCGTCGATCTTTTAAGCGGGGGAATTAGGGTTAATAAATAATTAAATTTTCTTAAATCAATAATAGAATTTAAGTTAAAGATATTAAGCTAGGAAGCTCCTTCGGTTATATAAAAGTACGGTATCGGTAGAAATATAGTTTAAATTATTTATAGATATTTTACTTATTAATATAGAAGTAAAAGTAAAAGTTAATAAGAAAAACGAGTATTTAAACGATAAGAGAAGAGCTCGGAATTTATATATTTTAAGAGAATTTAAGTTAAAGCCGGGCTTATAACTATTACGCTTCTAAGCGGGGTAAATCGAATAAAGCAAGTTTACTAATTATTTATATTATAGAAAGTAAGCTTCTAAAGCCTATATTTATAGAAGAATGGAGCCCTATAATAGTGGAGCCTCGAGCTCGTGACAAAAGCTCTTACATAGGTGTAATTACTTTCCTCGGATAAAAGAGGAGTTCTCGGCCGACAGCGGAAGTGTATACTATGCTCTTCCTAGCGAAAGACGAGTCAGCATACACTGCCTATGTGTGGCCCGGTCTACACGAGCTCGTCCGGCCGGCAAATCACACCATTGCACAACAGTTAATACTAACCAATCTCTACGTTTGCTCTGTCAGTGGTCGGCTCCCTATGAGACCCTTGAGAGTCTTGCTATGTGCCTGGGGTTCCAGGCCGGAGAATACCCGGTTGAACCTTAACATCAACACATCTGGACATTGGGCAGCAGAGCAGCTAGTTGCAAGGCAGACCACCGTGTACGGTATCCGTCTTCCAACCATACAGTGTCCGCGCATATTTCGACGGGACCCCGGCTTCAGCCTCTCCTCGGCCCTACACCCTTAGCTCCCAAAGTTCCAAAGCCGTCGGGTGAAGAACACCGCCTATAGTCAGCTCTTGCGGGCATAGCCCGATATGACAGTCGACTGGTCATGCACCCTCACCATGGCTTCTTTGAGAGCCATGGAAGGAAAATAAGCATTTCTTAGCGTCGTCATCTATAGGCAGTAAACTCGAATCCTTGAAGAGTCGGCCCACCCAGCTCTTTGCTTCCGCGCACCCGAGTACCTTGGGTACCTAAGCCAAAAATTGACTCTATTGTTTATAGACTTTTCGCCCACCCAGAAGTACCTTTCTTGCTTAATAAATAGCGAATTTAACCCCGGACTTTTAAAATCTCTAGCTATTCCGAATAGAGCGGTACTTTGTACTAACTTCTGCGCCCTCCGGCCTTCCGCACACCCTTTAGCCTTCCAGCGCCTTCCGCACCCTCTAGCCTTGCAGCGCCCTCTAACCTTCTGTATGCCTTTTAGCTTTCCAGTGCCAGATGGGAATCCAGAGGGCGTAAAGGGCGCCAGAAGGCTAGAGGGCGCCGGCTGTAAATGAAATATGCTGGAAGTATATAGAGTTTTAGAGAAATAAAAAGGTACTTTTGCTGTAGTAGTATTTAGTATAGAAAATATTGTACTGGGTGTGCAGAAGTAAAGAGCTGCGTGGGCCAACCAAAATGCTGGGTTGGTCGACTCTGGCTGCTCGAGAGCCTTGTGGCTCGATCTTGAGTTCGTCGCCAATTGAATTTGCAATCTCGAAGCAAATCTCTACCATTTTCGTTACTAAGTTTCAACTTTGTGAAGTTGTGCCACAACCAACAGGAGAGAGGCCTCCAGGGCCAGAACTGCTCCATTATAGATTGCGTGGTACAACATAAAAGTTTATTCCCACGAGCTGAATCCGGACTCCAGATCGAGCACGGTTGGGCTCCACAGCGGCGGGAGTGTCATGCTTAGATCCCTATCCTGGCCTCCTCCTCCTTCTTCTCCAGACAAACCTTACTCAACATGCATCGCCTGTAGACCGTAGTAATTGGCAGACAATAATGATCGCGAGTATATGCTTCCATAACAGGCCCCACACACCAGCCAGAATTGGTCCACCCAGCATTTCGGTTAGCCCACCCAGCTGTTTCCTTCCGCCCACCCAATATACTTATTTTCTATAAACTGTCTGCCTACCTAGAAGTACCTTTTTTAGTTAATAAGTTAAATTTTAACCCTATATTGTTTAAATTTTAAAATTTTAAATAAAATAATACTTTATAATAACTTTTATACCCTTTAGCTTTTTAACACTTATTAGCTTTTTAATACCTTTTAACTTTTAATGCTTACTAACTTTTAATGCTTTTTAACTTTTAGTGCTCTTTAGCTTTTAGTGCCCTTAAGCTTTTAGCGCCCTTTAATATAAAAGGGTTAAAAGGTAAATAAAAGGCTAAAAGGTATATAAAGATTAAAAGGTATATAAAAAGTTAAAGGGTATAAAAGATATTAAAAGGTTAAAAGGTGATAGCTATTATTAAAGTAAAGTATTTTAAAAGTATATAGATTTTTAAAGAAAAAAAAGTATTTTTATTGTAGTAATATTTAGTATAAAAAACTTTATATTAGGTGGGCCAACCGAAATGCCGGGTGGGCCACTGCCACACACTCACCTACTTAAGACTAGATCTCGTCTCGCCACTTGATGAGAATAACGGCTGTACTCAAAAGTGGTAACTCCAATAGCCTTGGAATCCCCAGCCGCTCGAGCCGACTCGATCTTTCAGTTCAAGTCCCCTCGAGCGTGTTAAGCATCCAGTGTATCTAGTGTACCTTAGTGACTAGGTAGATATAAACTTCCTGCTTCCGGGGATATCCAGAGGTGCGAACTGCTGCATTGTGGGTTCGCGTTCGCAATTTGCTTAGCGTGAAAGAAAATCCTCCACGATAGGGAAACACTTTTGAGGTCTACATGGATCGCCTCCGCAGAGGCAAGGCTCTTACACACACTCTCTCTCTCTGAGCACTGATGGAATCAGACCCCTAGGCGATACGAGTCGGCTCTGGTATCATTATCATGCTGTCGGCCTTGCCGCTCCAACTTCCGAATCATGCCGTATGGCATGGTTGCCTCTGAGTCCCCAGCCGCATCACCCATGCCCATCTACTACACGTGTGAGTAGGCCCAGCACTCGGATGGGAGGCGAAACATGCCTGGCCATGTGACTAGTTATGGCGAAACAATCAGCACGATTATTACGCTATCACACGATATAAATAATGGTACTTCCCAGAAGCAGCAACAGGATAGTTTAACCGTAATTCGAAGATCTTTTTCATGCGTTTGACTTGCTCAACCTGAAGTCCTCGATCTCACAGCCATTGCACTAGAACGAGTCCATTATTCTGCCATTATACCTTCTATCAGGCAAAGTAAAGGACTGCCACCTAAGCTAGCCGTGGATTGTAAGTCTTTTCACATCCAACTAAAGCCGAACTCAATCGAGCACAAGCCGGTCGACACACAATGGCTCTCACCGCTCTTTTATTAGCAGCAGCAGTGCTACCTGTACTGTCTCTGCTTGTAAAGTCGGGGCTCAGTACTCTGAAAGCCATTCGCTCGCCGCTTCGTGACATACCAGGGCCATGGTATGCTCCACTGACCACTGTTCACCTGAAATGGGGTTTCTCTACGGGCGAAATCTGGAAGACCGTAGAGAAAGCCCACGTCAAGTATGGGACTATCGTTCGTCTCGGCCCGCGGCAGATATGGGTCTCAGACAAAGAAGCCCTGAAGCAGATATTGGTCAAGGTGGATCTACCCAAGGTTGCTATGTACTCTGAGATCTCACGAGATAAGCTCAGCCCTGGACTGTTTGGCGAGATGTAAGTGCCTCCTTTTTTTTCCACCTGAGTAAACTTGACGTATGAGTATCCGATATTAAACAAGGTCGTTCGCAATAGCCGCTATGAGCCTCATAAGAAGCTCAAGCGCTTCTTGTCCCCAGCCTTTACGGTCAATTACATCGACAACCTGGAGTCGTACTTCCAGGACACCGTCCGAGCCCTGCTCTCGAAGTATCAAAATGACATCGAGAACGACTTCCAAGTTGCCAAGAACACCGGCTTCCAAGCTGACCTGATGGATGACCTTCACAATGTTGCCCTCGATATGCAAGTTCAACCAAAACTCCAAGCAGATGAGTCGACGACTAACAACCCGGCACCTGCAGCATGGGAGAGTGCTCCTTCGGCAAGGGCTTCGGGCAGACGAACCCGGCCCTGACCGAGGTGGAGAACGGCGTGGACGAGCGGGTGTGGAAGTCGATCCCGCGGTCCATCTTCGACGGGCTCGCGAAGCGGTACCAGACCGTGTACGTCAAGAAGTTCTTCCGGCAGCTGGGGTGGGACATCAAGTTCGACTGGCCGGCCGAGATGATCACGGCCATCGACGCCGTGGTGCGGCGGCGCAGCGCCAACCGCGACGTCGCCGAGCGCCAGGACCTGCTGCAGCACATGATCGAAAAGGGCCGCCGGCCCGACACGGGCGGCGCCATGGCGAGCCGCGACATCATCGACCAGATGGCCGAGGTCCTGCTCGCCGGCTCCGAGACCACCAGCGGCACCATCGCGTGCCTGTTCCTCGAGCTGGCGCGCAACCCGGACGTGAGGGCGAAGCTGCTGGCCAGCCTGCCCGCGCGCCCCGTCCTGGGCGACGACGACATCATCACGTCCAAGACGGTCAGGACGGACCCCCAGTACGAGTACCTCGAGGCGTGCATCAAGGAGAACCTCAGGATCCACCCCATCGCCTCCGAGATGGGCCGCCGCACGGGCAACGAGTGGGTCGAGATCATGGGCTACAGGCTCCCGCCTCACACTGTCGTCAGCGCCAGCTACAGGGCGCTGCATCTTAACGAGCAGCACTGGCCTCAGGCGCAGCGGTTCTGGCCCGAGAGATGGTTGCCCGAGGGCAAGAGAGGGGACGCACCGGCTCCCGAGTAAGCGCCACAATATTCACATGCCGTCTCATTTGACAATTCGCTGACCGGGTTTTTTTTTCACAGCATGGATGCGTACTATCCCTTCTCCGGCGGCAAACATTCCTGTATCGGGATCAAGTACGTCACTCTCAGTCTTCATAACTTGGCTACTTAATACTGACTCTATTGTACTATAGCTTTGCTTGGGCCGAGATGAGGATGGTGGCCGCCAATATCTTCAGCCGCTTCGACGTCTTGGAGGTGCCTGGGCAGGACATTGACTTCAGGCAGTACATTACGATGCAGTTTGCTAGTGGCCACTGGAAAGTCAAGCTCAAGCCGAGGCAGCTGAAGTTCTGATTTGACGCCATTGGTACCTGTATCTGAATTGTACGAGGTATTTCCTTTATTAGAACGTTTGGTGTTCGGAGCTCATAGAGTTATCACAATTAGAATAATTGTACTTTCTGATCATTAACCTTGATCTCGATCTTGCCATTTCCTTGGTTGGAGGTACGTAGGTGCTGCAAAGCGTCAGTCATAATTGTGTGGGCTCGCAGGTGTGATTTGAGTTTAAACAGAGACCCATGTATCTGTGAGCCTGACCTCTGGACGCGGACCTTGTCATCGTATTCGAGTTTCCGAGTCATAGAGCAGGGGTTCTTTGTACCGTCTTGACTCTTAGAACTGGTAATAATGAGACAAAGGTGCTCATCCCGTCTTGTTCTGGAGGGTCGTTTCGACGGGACGGGTCAAAACAAAATATTTCTCTGTATCTAACAATGTTCTAGACTCGGGTCCCTTTCCAACAATAGGCATTGTCCTCGAGTGGGGTGGTATTTGTATAAATATATTTAATAAAATTATTTCTCCGTTTCACGACTTGTCTCGGTTTACCAACAGACAGCGCGTAATTGGCTCTTCAACTCCCGCACCTCTTGTAGCAAGGGTTCCCGACATAGGCAATTACATTCCACATTTACATCCCGAGTCAAGAGACATGACAGAATCATCCAAGAGGGGCATGGGGGCCCTTGATCGCCCCTTTGATCCATCCGTGGAGCAGGAAAGGGTAAGCGGTCAACAGCCTTTCATGTTTCCTTCTCCTCGACCGCTCTGGCTCACCCAGGCTCAGGATCTGTCAAGGCTGAAGACACCCAAAGACCTTCCCAGTCAGCTGCTGGAGGCCATGCGGAATGAGCCCAATCCTGGGACGATCGTCAACTACCCAACCAGACTTTTCCACCTCAGGCCACAGAGTAACCTGCAGATTCCTGACAACTTAGACTGGGAACAAGCGTTCCTGTGGCAAAAGGTGTCCTCGCAAATCGTCCAAGCCCGCTGGATTCAGAACCTCCCTGTCCCAGCTCTCGATTTGCCTTTGGAGTCTTTCCCAGAGACTCTTTTAAGGCAAGGAACAGCCATGCGCATGGGAGAAAGCACTCCGCGCGAGCTGCTCGATTTCGCCTCGGCCGTTCTGAACACACCCAGCACGGCGGCCGCGGCGGCCGTGGCGGCCACTACTGCTGTGGCTCCTGCGCATATGCCGTGGCGGGACATCAAGTGGCAGGCTTTGCACATAATTAACCACTTCGAGAGGCAGAACAACCCCGAGGCCGTCGCGATGGCTGCCAAAGTCAGGAATCACAAAAGAGGCAAGGCCGAGATGCGGTCATTCATCCGGTGTCGAGACTCGGAGCGAAAGCCGACAGGAATGGGATTCCGCACGGAAAAGGATGTCCTGCTGCTCGACGACGAGTTCCTCACCGACTTCCTCGGGCGAGCCAGCCAGCATGGCGCACAGACCCGCCGCATGAGATCCGACGTGAAGCTTGTATCATTCTTGAACAGCCAGGACGCCGCCAAGATCACCACCATCGCGGTGTCCAGCTTGCCCTTCCAGAACCCTGCTTCCAGGACCTATCTGTGCTATTCCATAGCCAGGACATTTCCCAACCTCCGGAGGCTCCTCATCGTCTCAGTCAGCATCTGGGACAGGACTCCCGATCAAATCAGGAATAATCCAACCCAGTTCGCCAGGCTGCGGCGTCTAGAGAACCTCGCCGCAGAGGAGGCACTCGAGAACGGGGGCAGTAGCTTCACACCCCACCCGATCGAGGACCCAGCCGCCCTGTTCGACATGACCAACATGTCTGAGGAGCTCAAGCACGCCACTGGAGCCTATGCAGACGGTAGAGGTAGGTCCCTTGAGGGTAGCCCGGCACTAACACCTGTGGTCGCGCACGGCGTCAGCACAGGCGTCCTGCACGACCCGGCGGAGCACCCCCGGGGCCAGCAGCCGCCGCCGCTGGTCGAGGCGGTGCAGCAAGAGCTGTTCACAGAGTTCGAGGGAATGGTCCGGAGGAAACAGGAGGCTGCGCGGGCATCGCGGGCGGAGACGCTGAGCAGGCTCGAGGGCTGGCGGACGATGCTCCCGCGGCCGTCGCGCGGGCAGGCCGCGTCCGCACCCGGCGTCGCGAGGAAGTATCGCCGCGATGAGCTGCCCGTCGACCTTGTGGGGTGGGTGCGGGCGCACCGTGATGTGTTCCTCCGCCGCAATTTGCGGCCCGAGGACGCGTCCGCATCCGAGCCCGAGACGGAGGCGTCGATAGAGGCCTCGGAGGTCGTGCCGCGGCATGGGCCGCGGGTCGAGCCGTGTGTCCTCGAGTACGACCGTGCCGCCTTTGACCGCATTGCACAGAGCGGATGGGTGGGCTTTGGTCCTGGCGTCGACTTATCTCATCTAAGTGAACATTAAGAACTACCGCGGTAAGTTGTAACCAAGGCGGTCCAGTGAGATAAATGGAGGACGCAGGAATAGGTACTTAAGTAAGTAAGGTAAGTTTCCCAAGTATGTGCCAAGTCACCATTTGGATTTTTCTATCAATACACTTGAGATTAAATTTGAAAAAGAGGAAATATCAGACCAGCAAAATACATTAATGTAGGTATGAGAGAAATCAGAAAAATCATCGTCTCATCTTCTGTACGGTGACATGTCCACCCAGTAACCCGTTACCCGCAAACCAAAGCGATGCCTATCTAATGAGTTTATTTCAGCTGTTGAAGGTTACCTGTAAAGTCAGTCTTTCCCTTGCTTAACCGCCTTCTTCACTTTCGCCTTTTCCTTAGTCTTTTTAACAGTTTTCTTTTTGGCTAGCTTTTTAACTTCCTCCTCGGATTCTTCAGATTCCTTAGGCTTCTTAGCCACTTTCTTTTTCTTGGGCTTTTCTTCCTCTTCATCGGAATCCTTGTGTCACGGTGCGCCATAGTGTGTCTAATAAGAACTCGTTGTTGCATAAAGAGAAAGGAACTAAGAGGTCTACGGGTTGCAGGCGAACCTGTGGTGTTTATATAGCGGGCCACGAGAGTGGGTACCGTAACACCTCGGATACCTTCGACTTCTTGGCTTTCTTCTTCTTATTGGGCTTCTCCTCTTCTTCCTCGGAGCCTTCAGATGCTTTAGGTTTCTTGGCTTTTTTTCTTTTTCTTAGGCTTTTCCGTGTCTGTTTCAGCGTCTGTGGAGGATTTGGTCTTTTTAGAGGCCTTCTTAGTTGACTTTGCTTCATCATCCTGGTCTGTACCAGCAGACTTCTTAGACTTGCTGCTCTTCTTGAAAGGGCTTTGAGCCGTGTCAGTGGTTTGAATCAAATGTATGGTATGGAAGACTTACATCTTTCCCCTCTGGCTGCAGATCTTCTTATGTTTAAGATGCAAGTCATCCAACCTGGCCTCTAGGCTTTCCTGTTCTTCGTCCTCGTCGCTGGCTTCCTCCTCAGACCCCTCATCCTCAGATTCCTCGTCTTCAGATTCCTCGGCCTCGGATTTTTCAACCTCAGAGCCTTCATCCTGAGAGTCTTCATCTACATTTTCCTCTTCCTGGTCCTCATCGTCAGAAGCTTCCTCTTCCTTGTCACTGACTGACTTGGTGGACTTCTTGGGGCGAGAGGGACATCTGGAAGCTCTTTGGGCTCCTTGGACCTCCCTCGTGCCTTCGAGGAATCTCTAGCTTTCGAAGGTGCCCTGGAAGATGATCCTGGGGCCATAGTGATAGATTCAAGTGAGAATTTGGGCCCAATAGATTTCAATTAGAACAACTATTGTATGTTCAAAGGTTGATCGCTTGAGGGCGCTGATCAGGTAAGAATGCTGTAGCTGAATGAGGTGTCTTGAAAACTGCAGTAATTATGACTTCAAGCAGGGTGGACTCATTGTATTTATTGGTTGCCCACACACATACTTGCTGTGCCTCTGAACTTTCCAAACATACCATTTCCTATCTACAAGGTTCACATTCTTTGTGCAGAAAGACAGTATGCTGCACCCTAAGTAGCACCTATTGGGCTAACTGCTTACCACCCATGGCTTACGCTCATTACTATTTACAATGACCTTACCTGAGCTTAGAAAGACGAAATAACGCAATGGTGCTAATTGAAACAAGTTGAAATGTGTCCTTGACAACTGGAAGAATTCCGGGAGGATTCAAATGAAAATATTGAAAGTATGGCGCACATGTACCAATACACGTTAGTACAACCCAGTGACGCTTGTTGACAAGTGTGTGGTTAAATATTCGCCAAGCTCATGGTGGCACTTCTGACCACCATCCTCGCATCAAGAACCCCCTTCGTCAGTAGGAATCAGCCAACATGCGCATCGGCCACCTCCATTTTCTTTTACACACATAATGTCTGACAGTGCTATGGATCACGGCGGAATATGTGGGCAAGTCATGTGTAGAGAGACCTGTCACCAGGACGGGCTTGCCGACTGGGTTAAGTCCGAGATTCTCATTGACACTGCTTGGCAAGTTTCGGATACCCTCGCATGCCCCATTCGAAGAGTGCAGAAAGGCCGAGTCTGGGAATGAGTGCATCTATTCTTTACAAGATTTTGCTACTCAATAGGCATACAGGAAATATCTACCGCCTTGTCTTCTACTGGAAAAGGAGGTGAAGGAAAAGGAGGCTCCAATTAACAATTACAATGGCAAGGGTTGTGCTCTCTTCGGCCAAATTTCGTCGCATGTCAAAGATTTTCTATCACAAATTCAGTACATGTGAGCTTTAGCAGCATACCTGAGAGAACCAAACCTGAAGAACAACATGACACCAATCACTTTCCTCCTCAGAGTCTTCCTCTTCAGAGTCCTCACCCTCAGACTCCTCATCTCCAGACTTCTCGTCCCCAGTCTCATCCTCGCCAGAGCCAGAGCTCTCTTCCTCCGAGTCCTCGTTCTCAGATCCCTCGTTTTCAGACTGCTCAGAATCTTGCCCCTCAGACTCATCCCCCTCAGACTCATCTTCCTCAGATTCAGACTCGTCTTATTCAGACTCACCCTCCCCAGATTCACCCTCATCAGATTCGTCCTCATCAGATCCCGATTCATCCTGCTCAGATCCCGATTCGTCCTGTTCAGAGCCATCCGAGTCCTTCTCAGGAACTTTCTTCCTATCCTCTGTTTCTGCCTTTTTCTTGCCTTTCTTAGCCTTTTCTTTCTTCTGGTCTTGAACTGCTTCGTCTGCCTTTCGTTTAGACTCTTCATCTTGGTTCCGTTTAGTCTCCTCGTCTGCTTTCCGTTTGGCTTCTTCATCTGCCTTCCGTTTAGTTTCTTCCCCTGCCTTCTTTGCTCCCTCATCTGCCTTCCTCTTGGCTTCTTCATCCGCTTTCCGCTTGTTCTCTTCATCCGCCTTCCGTTTGGCCTCTTCGTCTGCCTTTTTCTTTAGCTCCTCTTCCGCCTTATTCTTGAAAACGGAGATTCGCAGAGCAAAAAACAGAGGGTACAGAGGTACATATGGCCCCCAGTGCACAAATAACGCCCACCACCCAAATTTGTATGTACACTATTGTATTAACTCTGCAGCTATTCTGCCCGAATGTCCTCTTTGCTATAATTACACCGTACTATCGCCACACTCGCTAGGGCACCTAATCGCTTAAATCTATGGTGGTTTAGTGGTTTGCCACTTAAGCATTGCGCCTTAAGACCAGAGTAATCTGGTAACTCTGCTATGGCTGCAGCACTAAGAAAACGAAATCTGAGCGACTTGAGATGGGGATTGAGGTTAAATCAATTGATTCCGACGAGTAATTAATTGATTTAAGGTGGTGTTGATGGGGGGGGGTGATTGAATTAAGTTTGGTGGTGATGGGGGCTGCGCAGTAAAAAGCACTATGGGGGTGAATAAGCGGTTTGCTCTGCGCCCTCTGTTTTTTGCTCTGCGAATCTCCGTTTTCTTATTCTTAGCTACTTCTTTGCCGCCCTTTGCGGCGACCTCTCCCACTGCCTTTCCTAGAGCTACACCTCCTATACTGTACTGTCAGAGTCTGTTGGCTGGACAATGGTGTAGTAAACTTACCTTTGATGAGTCCTGCCATGATAATCTTTTGCAATTGTTGCCTGTGCTGGACACTGTAGGTACGCGATAATAACGAGGTGTGAAAATTTAATTTTTTCACAAATGTAACACAACTTATGAATTCCCACTTCTTGACTGAGTGAAATACGGGCTATGACTTGAGGGTCCTCAAGATTGATAACGCATTTGTTCGATTCGTAGGCATGGGTGCGCTTCGTGTCCTCAGACATACGATTCAATGACTCTGTGTCAGATACAGCCTAGATCAGCCAGTATTGGCTTCCTGCGAGATGACCGTCATCCCCAAAAATACGCCTTACATCCATCCATCTGGAACAGTCGAGATTGACCGACCCATCGAGCTTCATGGCCACATCCGTCCAAGTCAGCTTTCCCTGATATCATCAAAGAGAGAAGAAAGACCGTTCTAGGCTTCACACATCACCACACATTATCAGCTGAAGGGAGCCGCTGACGCACGTTTCATCACACTGTCAGCCGGTTTATACCTTTTATTGACAAATCATGGCACCTTGTGAGAATCCAGCTGTGAGATATTGGATCTGAAGATGTTGAGTGTGTCATAATCAGCTGAGAAAGAAGCCACGGGATCTTTCATGCGTCCCTAGCAGACAGGAAGAGATATCAGTCAGAAGTGCGCCATCAGGTTGTAGCTGGCCCTGGGCCTCATTGTTGGCAAGCTGAAGTGAACAAGTAATACACGCTGACTCAAAATGCAAGTTCTTCCGGAAATGGTCGAGGATGGCATTGGACTGTCCGTAAGCTATGGGAGCAGACCAGATCACCTTGGGCTTTTGGAGTTGACCAGGAACACTATTGAGATGTGTGAGTGGGTCTGTACCAGCCACATCTCACATGCTCTATCACCTCACCATCTGATCCTTTGTGAATTTGACACAAGTAAGGAAATCCTTCGAAAGTTCTGGCTGATCATTTCATGGTGTCGGGAAATCGAACATCTAAAAATATACCCTGCTGATTGGACAGAAAAGTGTGGAGTGGTACATAGTATATAAGCGGACACCGCGTTTTCAGGATGCATCGCCATCAGAGAGGGACGTTGAATAGCACATGTTCTTATAGCGATGAATATAGACGCAAAATCCAGACCAGAATTACGAAACAGAATATTTCATAAAGGCGATAGTCTTCAAGAGCTCATCCTGGATCCCAAAAAGGCTGTTCGGAAATACGCTGAGAACCTTGGAACACCATGGCGTCCAACGAACATTCTGCACTTCACAACTCGCAAAAACCACGCCAGGATCTCTCCAATCTGGTCCCCAACTATTCTCAAGAAAAGGGGGGCGTGAGAGGTTCAGCTCTGGGTTGTCATCCTCTTCTTCGCACAACCTTGGAACCCTGGCGGTTCAACCAGCACATCGCCCCCGGCGCCACTTGCTGGCTCCTTTAGCTCGCCGCCCCTGCCGTATAGGCCCTCAAGGCCCAGTACGCCCGAAATTCGTCTGATCGGGCCAGCGCCTCCTAAGCACGAGGTTGAAATGACCGGCTTCCCTGCTCCCAGAATTTATCACCGCATGGTGACTGAGTACGAAACAATCAGAACCATTTTCTATCTGGCAGAACACGTAAGTGCACAGGTTGAAGCCCCGTGTCCGAAGAATGGCGTCTAAATAGACCTCTTGTCCTACCAGAGCCCAGCCACAATGACCTCAGTCCCATAGCCGCAAAACTGAAGTATCTTGCCCGGGAGATTTGGAACCTGCGCTGCTTTCGTGCGGCCGAGTTCCCGTACAGCGAGGCCGTTACCGAGGAGCGCATCACTGTTGGAATATTTATAAATCCACTAATCTGCACTCTACCAGCATTTATGGTTTCCTACAATCACGGAGTGGAAGGTTCAGTATGATTACTGGGCCGATGTGCTGGAAGACCTCCTCGACCCGCGCTATGTTGCCAGAACCGAGCTCGAGAAGAGCCAGGAGGACTGGACTGGGCAGGTGTGGCTGGCCTGGCATTGGCCCCCGGTACTGTAGGAATCATCAGGAAGAAGGTCACTCTTGCTGAGCCGTTGGATGATTCCCAAGATCAAGAGGATGAAGAGGAGGGCCATGTGGCTATTTTGATGAAGAAAAAGGCCGTCAGCAGCAAAGATGTCAGCAGCAAAGATGTCAGCAGCAAAGATACTCCCAAGAAGAAGAAGGTAGCGAAGAGGGCCGCCGAGTAGGCCCGAGGGAGGTCCAACAATGTACCGATAGACTGCATCATTTATTTAGAACTTTGTTTTAGCATCGATTTTGAGTCTTTATATGCTTTTGTCTTGGTCTTCAAATTAATATTCTGCTAGAGAGCTACGCATCTAGTTGACCTATTCAATAATGACGTTCAGTGACTGTATCACATCACCTGAAAATAAATCGCAGATAGAACCTCTGCAATTCATATCGGCCCGGCTTGAAGAACATCACACTCGTCAAAGATGGCGTTACACTGTCGTCCAGCAGTAGGGCTGAAGCGGTGGATTACGTCTTTTCCTATGAAGTCATTCACATATTGGTCTCATCACGTGCAGAAAGACTAAATCCTCCGGAGGCAGGGGTCTGCATCCACTGTCTCTCCCAAGCGAAGTGTTACCCCCCCCCCCCCCCCGGTCGCTTGACTCGGGTGTGCGCCACGCCCAAGAAAAATCCAATTTTGAAAAAGAGCAATTATACAGCTATATAGCATTATAAAAAATATAAATAAAAATATATTTATATATAACTTTTTATACGCAATTTAAATATATTATTTATTATATTTAAAATAGATTAAGTTATAACTTTATTATAATAAATTAAGTTTTTTATACTTTTATATTTTATAAATTAAATATTTTATAAATAGAATAATTTATAATATTTTAATAAATATTATATTATTTAAGTCTTATATAAATTTTAATTTATAAATATAATATAAATATATTTTAAAATTAAAATATAGGAAATAAGCTTTTTAAATAGCTTAACTTTATATTATATTATATAAAATATAAAATATATATATTATAATATATTATATTAATATATAAGTTTTAATTTATATATTTATATATTAAATATTTAAAGACTTAATAAAATTATTATATTTTAATAGTTTATATTAAGGGATATATTATTAATAATATATAATATAGAGACTTTAAATAGCTATCGAATAGTATTATTTTAAAGGTTTAATTTAATTTTACTATAAAGTTAAAAAATAATGAATATTTTTAAGTTTTTTGGGGGCGTGGCGTACACACGAGTCAAACGACCGGGGGGGGGGTAACACTTCGCTTGGGAAAGACAGCATGTATCATGCGGACTCAAGCTGTCAGAAAGACTGGTGTTACAACCCTGAGCGTCCACAGGTGTGGTTGTCCAACGTCAGATCATGCGAGCTGCCATATTTTCACCGAAGAACATGTTCGATAGGGGTTTTGGTATGCTACAATCTAAGCACCTTAAATTTACATTGAAAATTAGAAGGTGAGCCGATGATAGCCAAGGGTCTAGGCCCTGGAGTATTTCAAATGTCGCTGAGACACAACGCCGACGACACCTCTGATCACACAGATGATAATACGCCAAGACTAGGTAGTTTTCGCAGAAAGAAGTGGTTATGATGAACAAGTCATATAGGATTTTACTAGGCAACATGGCTGGCCTTGGCCTGGGGGCGGCCGATTGAGAGGCTCTAGATAAGGAGGGAAAGGGACAAGAAGGGACAATATGGTAAGTAAGGCTAGATCTATATATAAGTTAGCTATGGAAATGATTGTTCTCATACATTGGGTTCCATTCTTTATTCGTGCATGATGATATTCAATCAAGCGATTTGGGCTGAAACTTGATGCCGCTCCGAGTCTATAACCCTCCACTTGAAGAGCCACTGTTACAGATTTTCCAGTAATAATTCACACATGTTTTTATATGGCGGCCGCAGCATTCATTATAGGCCGTATTTAAAAAGAGATCGGAGATTCGCACCGGTTAAATCAGAGGGTACACCGGTATAAGCCAAATATAGGCGCTAATACCTATATTTACACCTATCACCCAATTAATATATATATAGCCAATTTTACCCGTATTGCCCTTATAACGAGAGCCCTTATTACCGTACTATTTATATATACTTAAAAGCACTAAATTGCTTAAGGATATAATATTTTCCATATCTATCTACCTAATCTACAGTTATAATAACCTTATTAAAAATCCTCTTCTTATTATTGTTATTATTATTACCGCTATCGTCGCCGAAAACCTTTCTAACTAACTAATATACCTTTAGCAACTAATTAATTATCCCTATTACTCTTATAAACTACTTTTTAATAGCCGAAAAAGCCGTTACTATAGCCTTTATCTAATATTTATACTTTTAAGGCTATCGCTACGCTTACTTTATAAGCCCTTCCGCTAGCTACCGGTTTCGATAAACGGCTATTAGCTAAGAATTATTATTATAAATATCCTTATTATCTAGAAATTATAAATTCTTATTATTCTACTTAAAAGTTAAGTTTATTCTCTATATAAAAGCCGTTATTACCCTTATCTTATCGCCTACCTTATTACCTAGATTTATAATAATTAAGGTTATCTTTTTACCTATTATAGCCTTTATATAGCCCTTAAAAATATTATCTTTATCTATTATAAATATAGCTATCTTTTAAGGCTTTCCCTTTATAGCAATAACCTTTTTTAATAAAAATATTATAAAAAGCGGATTTTTAATAAAAAGGTTATAATTAAGGTAAAAGTTTTTATAAATATTACTTTTCTTAAAAGAAAGATTAGCCTTCTTTTTATTAGCTATATAGCTAGTATAAATTAATCTATACTATATAGAAATAAAGTAATTATAGCTTAAAGCTATATAATTTCCTTATAGCATTTTACCCTTTAATATATATTATATATAGCATCTAGTTTTTATAAAAAGTTTAAATACCTTTTTTATAACTTAAAGAGAAAGCTTACCTACTTATTTCTACCTATTAAACTTTTTAAGTAATACTATCTTTTAACAGGCTTTCTCGAAATAAAAGTTATAAAATATATCCTAAAGGGCCTTATTAATAGCCTTAATAAGATAAAGGATATTTCCTATATTATAGCTAAAGTAGCATTTAAATTTCCGATATATACTTTTAATAAAGAATATTATATATAAGCCGAAGTTAAGGTTCTTATAGGTTTTATAAGTAGCCTATTTAATAATAATCTCCTTTTTCTTATTAATATACTATATCTTAAGATAATTAAAAATTACTATTTAATTTAAAAAGGTCTCTTAAAGCCGTTACTATACTATATTATAAACCTTCCGGTTTATTATATACTTTATAACCTTAAAAAGGTTAAATAGTATTTATTAAATATAGGAAATGCTATTAGGCACCCTTAACGGCATTATTAGCTTATTTTTTACCGGGATATTTAAAGTAATAAAATCCTTATTATACTTCTTAAGATCTTTAGCCTTAACACTTTTAAAAGTACTCTCCGCCGCTATCTATACTATTAATAATTCTTAACCCGGCTTCCTTTATTTCTTTTTAATATTAAAAATAACGTTTATATTTATATAAAATATATATAGCTAATAATATACTTAAAGGAATTAATAGCCGATTATATTAATTAAAGTGCTATTATAATTAATAATAAAAAGGGTAGGCATTTTAGCTTTATATTACTATAAAAGGTTATTAACTTATTTTAAAAGCTATTAAAAGCTGCTTTTCCTTTTATTATTAACTACACCTTAAAATAATAAAAGGTTCTTCTTTATATAGGTTACTGCTATACCTTAAAAGAATAATATCTTTTTATTATTTATTATATATATATAATCGAGCAATAAATTTCTTATAAATCGTTACTTTTAAATCTATATTATCTACTATTTATTATATTAAAAGATACCTATTATATTACCCTTATTATTAAACGTCTAATAATACTAATAACCCTCTTTCTTAAGCTACTTTAACGCCTTTTAAATAAATATATAGATACCCTGCTTTTATTTATAAAAGCCTATTAACTAATCCTTTATTATATTAAATCCTAACTAAATATTAAGATACTTTTACTAAAGCGTTATTTTAAGTTTTTTTAACTTTATAAAAAATAGGTTTTATATAATATAAATAAGAAAGGCAATATATACTTTAGATAACCTTATCTAGCTATATTAGGCTTTAAGCACCTTTTAAAAACCGTAATAAGTATATTTACCCTTTTAAATAATAAGTTTCCACTTATTTAATATTAATTATATCGTATAAATAATCGCTTATTATTTATAGCTAGTTTTAATTATTATAGCATTATTTATTATAGCGGTTATAGGCTATTAAATACCCTAACTGCATCTTAATACTATATAATTACCCTTTAACCTTCGGGTTATTATTAAAAATCCAGTAAATTTTATAGCCTTATCTAAATCGGCCTTAAGGTCCTTATAGATATTATATCTATTTTAAAAAAGTTTTAAAAAAGAAGAAGGATTAAAAAGTGCTAGCTAGCGATAATTTATAGCGGTAATATTTAAGTTCTAATTATAATAATCGGCTTATTATTACGCCTTAAAACCTATATAATCTAAAACCTATACTATCGCTAAAATAATAAAAAAATAATATTTAATTAAAGAGGGTATATTTTTAATAGTAAATCGATTAATTCTAATAAGAAATTAAACAATTAAATAAAGCGTTAATATATAGTTATTAAGTAAAGTATAGTGGCAATAGCGGCGGCCGAAGGCGCTAGTCGGTGCAGCTATTAGCGCCGTTAGCGGCTTATACCGGTGTACCCTCCGATTTAACCGGTGCGAATCTCCGATCTCTTTGAAAAAGAACAGTCTTAAACAAGAGCTAAAGAAATAGGCTTGCATACGGATCCAATAAACCTCCTGCAGTTGACTGAGAGGGACAGTGGTTCAGAGGACACAGTGCAAGATAACGCTCGTTTTGTTTACCCAAACTCGTGGTTTGGTCCCCCATCCCCTCGCGTTCCTGATCTACTTTTGCTTGTTTCCAGCACAAGTCGTCAGCCTTGTTGTAATAGCCCAGGAGGACAAGCGTTCCCGCGTTCGGGGGGCGCGGTATGCCGGGAATTTATATCAGAGCACACACCCTCTAAAAAGTCCAGCCATCATCAGGAATCTCTAGTCCCTCTCGTAGCACCGCTACCTTTGACTTTTAGTTGGGACCCGGCGGGGATAGCAGCAACAGTAGAATGCTTTAGCGCCATGCGCGACCTTTCAGCCCACGGAAGTCTTTGCTAGCTAGGATATACCGGCGAGCCCTTCAATGTTCGGTCCCTTCACTTACTGCCAATACGAGATATAGCCTCTTGTCGGCCGTGCGGCATTAAATACTGCCGGCGCGACACAAAGCTCTGTTGGTCTTACCCCAACTCTGAAGGCGTAGTGTCGCAACGGCGAACAACACGCAGGCACTGATCACTCAGGACACACCACCTACATCCAATAGTAAATATTTATTAATATTGTTGAGTGAGTGAGATTCGCTCGTGGCTGGAATTTTTCAACTAAAGATTGCCAATAGTTGCGTTTACCTAATACTGTAATGGCCATTGACAGGCGCGTCGTACCGCACCGGAGGGAAGATCGTATACAAAACTTCCCCTCCTAAAACATCTTCTTCATACGCGTAAAGACACCCTCATCAAAAGCATGCATGAATGTCCCGGCTGCCGAGGAGAACTCATCGGGGCTGCCAGTGAAGAAGTCGTTGCCGCCCTGGACCTGGACGCCATGGCCCATGCCGTTGGAATATGCATCGTAGATCTTCAACATCTCCGCCCGCAGGCGCAGACCATTCTTGAGCTCCCCGTCGCCTGGAGGCAGGCCGCTCTGGTCCTGCGCGCCTCCGTCGTACGGTGAGGCTGCGCCCGTATGCGGCGTGAGGCTGCCCATCCGGCTTGGAGGACAATTCTGCCCGCCAAACCCGGGGGTGATTCCGGGACTCGGCGTCGGCTGGCCCCCAGCACTCACGCTGCTAAAAGAGCCATTGCGGGTAGGCATTGACAGCGGGTCAAACGGAGGCTGACCCCCACGCGCCATGCCGGCCATCGTGAGCGCCGCCCTCTCCCGCAGACGCGGATCGTCATCTTGGAGGCCGAGCCTGGGTGCGTACTTCTTCAGCTCCTTGATTGTTTTCCACAGCCGCTGGCTCACATGGCTCTTGGCCGACATGTCTTCGATGAGCACCATGGACATGTTGAACTCATTGCGGCATTGAGCGCTGAACTGTCCAGGATTATGGCCAGATGCAAGGAATAGACTGGCGATAGCCGAGGTCAGGAAGTGATGGTAGAACACCTGAATACGACGGTATACATCCGTGTGCGCGTTGAGCAAGCTGAGATATTGGATGGTCTCTTTCGAGAGATCGACGACTCGTTGGGCAAGAGCGGGGTTTTTGGCGATGCTGGAAGGATTATGGAGGACAGGGGTATACAGCCAGATGCGCATCTATCACATGGATTAGCCTGCGGCATTTTCCGAATTGAGCCAAACCTACCTGGTTCAACCTCAATCGCGTCCAGATCTGAAGACGGTCGGTATCGTAGGTTGAGGTTCCCGGTACGGGAACCTGAGTCCCGAAGCCTTCGATTTTGATTTGCTCTGGGACTGAGTCGTACCAATCCAGTATTTCCCTATCCAACATCTCGAAATCATATGGCCGCATGTCGCGGAAGCAGGCAGGATCGAAACAGTCAACGAGCCTCCAGACTTTGGCGCCCACTTTCGAGAAGGTGATCATAGATTTCAAGTACGGGAACTCGTCCTGCGAGAGAAATGAGCATTCCTTCGAATTTGATAGAGGCCGCGGATGGTTGTGGCGACTGTGATGGGGATATAGTAGATACTTACAGGGTATGGAAGCCGCGGGTCTATCTTGTCGTCGTGGACGACGAAGGGAAGTCCTGTGCCGAAGCTCCACCGCCTATCTAGCACGTATGCCGACCAGAATGTGTTGATGGCGTTCTTGCGCTCTTGCTCGTCCTCCATCGCATCAATGACATCCCTTCGGTGAATGCCCAGCTCGAAGCACAAGCGGGTGACCTGGCCCATCACCCTCCACGCCAAGGCCTCGTCATTGGACAGGAATCTGTAGCCGCCGACGAGAGCCAGGAAGGGCAGGTTCTTGATTTCACTCTCGTCGCTCATGAGCATCCTGTCTACCGTAGGCTGTATGCTATTCCACAGCCGGAGGCCTTTCTCGCTGTAGCCATGACCCTCGACAACTAATGCACAGCACATAATGATCTTGAGTTCCAGCGTCTTGATATCGGTGATGCCTTCACCTTGACCGATACCTTGTGGGACGAGGCCGTGCCTCCTGCTGGTGTCCATGAAATTGGCGAGAAAGTTGGCATGATTCACAACTTGGTTGATATTGACGACGGGGTACATTATGCCGACTTCCTCCTCGTGAAGCCGACACAGGCGTATCATCTCATTCCTGTCGAAATCCCACAGAGGGTCTTGCGGTCGTGCCCTGGGTATGTCAGCCGCTGAGGGCCAGGGTTGGGAAGGTGATGGGGCCGCGCTGTCGTCGATCACCACACCATTGTCGTCTGTGCCTTCTGCCCCAGACCATCCCAACTTCTCAAAGGTGTTTTGTATCGAGTCCTTGGCAACATCGACGGTGAAAGAGGCGCTCGTTGGGCCACGAAAGAGCGGAGTCCGGGACGATGCCGTGTCCTGTCTGTTCATGGAGGTCATGGTCGCTGTGGACGGGCAAGGAGTGACGGCGGCGCTGGTCGGGAGAGGAAGGGCTCGGTCTTGGATGGGGGCGAGGTGCATTGTCTCCTGCTTGAGGGCGTTCATGGCCTGAAAGAGGGTATTGACCTGCTCTTGGAGGCGGGCGACATTGTCTCTCATCTCTCTGAACTCGTCCGAGTCCTTGAAGTTGTTGGAGCAGCAATTCGGGGCATACTGGCAGGCGAGGCTAAGGTTGCCACAGCGTTGACAGGGTGTTTCGCCATTGCATTTGATCTTGCGACGCTTGCACTCGTTGCTGAAAGAAAGAAAATTCGACGAGTAGAAGTCAGCCGGCTATTCTTTCTATTCTTTTCTCTCCACCGCCAAAGCTCCTACAAGCTCGACCGCAGTATATCGGAGCAGCAGCATGGACAAAGGCTTTGGGCTTCTTAGGTGTTGGGTCACGTAGAGTAGCAACATACCAAGCGATGGAGATGTACTATAAGCGGTGACAGAAGTACCAGTTAGCTGTCGGGTGTCCTCTCCAGCTCCAGGTGCCACAGGGCATGGGTATTATCAACGTGAACCTTGACAGGCGCCTGCTTACCCTGTTCCTCTTGCTCCTCTGCTGTCTCTGCGATGCCTCGTCGGGAGCGGTGTCGTTGAGCTTCCGCTTTACCCCGGCGGCGGCAGCGGCGCCACCTCCACCACCGCCATTATGCGCAGCACCAGGGGTCGAGGCAGAAGAACTGAGGCTTCTTGCAGGCTGGGCGTTGTGGTTTGGGCCAACGGCGAAGGGGAGAGGTGAAGGGTGTGCGGAATTGCTTCCGATGGCGGAAACAGACGACCCAGCACTCTGGCTGGGGTGACGTGGAGTGGTGGCGGCGGTCGCAGCGCCAGGGCCTGGGCCTACACCTCCAGCTCCAGCCATGTTCTGTGCCGCAGGACGCGAGTTGGCATTGGATGTGGATGTCGTCGGTGCGGCCGAGGACGAGGTCGAAGCTCCTGGCAGGAAGGATCGAAGGTCGCTGACCTGGGTTTCCAGATGTTCCATGTTCTTGGATCCTGAGGCGCCCTCATTGTTATTTCCTTGATCGAGAAAGTGAAGAAATGGGCTACGCGGCTGGGGATGGGGAAAAAGGAACCTTGGAATTGGGCACACCCACTCTGGTTCACGCCTGTGCCCAGGCCAGACGCGGAAACTAGGGGACCGGGGGACGGGAGAGGGGAGAGACAAGACACTCTCACTGACTCTGACTCTGACTCTGGCTTTGGCACTCCAGCCCTACCTAGAGGCCCTAGAACTCTGCTGCTCTGCCTTGCAACCTATCTCTATCTAGACCATCTCTGGGCGCGGGGGGCCGGGCGGAACAGCCATCCCCTTCCCCGCCCTCCTCCCTCTTCCCCCCTCTTCCCGCCTCTCCCGCGTCCCGCACCATACTACCGCCTGCAGGTCCAAGATAAGATTGGCCTCCCGCTTCAAGCCTTTCATTCCTTGGCCCCGTCCCTCTCAAATACCCAACCCAACTCCAACCAATTCCATTCTTCCGCACTCCACGGCCCACAACATGTCTCGCAGGACAACATGCCAGTGCGCTGTATTGAATTACAACAAGACAGTATGACGGCCAAAGGTGGGCATATTGGCGAGTCGCATGGCAACCGCTGAATCCATCATCGGCCAAGGCATGGAGATTGCAAAGATTGCAAGGCCGACATGCACATGCAGACATGCAGACATGCAGACATGGCCCATCGCCGCAGAAGCAAGGGATGCATCATCGCCCCCCCAGCTTGTGGAAATGCCTCTGAGACTTGCGCAGCAATCGCAGCAATCAAAGCATCATTATTGAGATGTGGTATCTGGCCAGAAACCACAACAACAATTTTCACCCTGCCCTGTCGCCGTGGCAGGCCATCAACTTGGCAACTGCGTGGGTGATGGGGATGTCGCTTTCCTTTTTTTTTGAGAGAGAGAGACATGCAGCGCCAGTTCGGCCCGTGAAAAAAGACGTTGTTCGGTGGCTGAGGCGCCCTTGGCTGCACTTCCCGTGAATATATGACTAACTCGCATTAGAGTCCACTGTACCACCTGGAGATGACAGCATTATGGCCTCCAGTGGCTGACACTGGCTGATGGAATTCCCCGATGCACATCTGGCGGTGGAACAGTCGGTAGCACATGGTGGCGCTCAATCGAGACTTTGACACCCCATTCCCATTGTTCACATACAGGCCTCCTGTGATTTTCTTCAATGCGTGCCTCGATCCCTTTGGCAATATGTAATTCATTCACCAGCCTCATACCGTTAGATCAAGCGGGTTGGAAAACATCTTTGGCATGCGGGGTGGTGATGCCGGGGCCAGACGGATCACAGGCATCAAAACATGTCAGCTCATGTCTTGGTTGACATTCGGCGGCCCGGCGTTCTGGAACGCAGTGGCGTCCTGCAATTCAGCCTATTTCCCGTCATCGGAGCATCATCGTCAACTCCATGACGCCGAGACGGACAGCCCAGATGCTCTGTCACCGTCAATAGATGCTACCAGGCCCGATGGGTGAGGGAAGGCTACCCTGTTCGGTCCTGAAGTCAGAGGCATATTGGCCGCTCAGGTTTGTCATGATAGTATATTCAACTATGATTCGCCAACTAACAACTATTGACTTGAGGGCCTGCCGGATGAAAGACAATGGTCATCACGCAGGATGTCACTGCTCCCCCACATTTCCCGACAAACTCCAAGTACACAAGGCTCACCTTGCCTTGAGAGGGATAACCACGGCTGCTTTGGATTAAGCAGCGGGAAATACAGGATGCCATCGTTGCCCTGCCAAACGATTACTGTGATCGCATGCCCGTTGTGCGGTCCCACAAATCCAACCCCCAGAATCTTGACCGGACCTTTTCTAGCCCAGCACAAGACCAGGATGGCTGGTGCTCCGCCCTGAATTGATGCCAACGTCACTTTGCCCTCGGCCTGGCTTTCCTTCCTTTCTCACACCCAAACCCTGTGGAGTTATATGATGACAGGATCTCTCATCTAGATCTTGACTCCTTCCAGGATGGGCTTGGCCTCCTCGCTCTGCCACCAGCTGACGCCGGGCTCGCCGGGGAAGGTGAACTTGTCCATGCTATCGGGCTTCATCTCGACGCTGTAGCCGGGGTCCATCGGGGTCTGGTAGTAGCCGTCCTTGATGACGGAGGGGTGCAGGAAGTGCTCGTGCAGGTGGTCGACGTACTCGAGCACGGACAGCTTGCCGGTGACGACGACGTAGTCGATGGTGCTGAGGTGCTGCGTGTACTCGGGCAGCCCGACGCCGCCCGAGTGGGGCACGATGGGCACGCCGTACTTCTTGGCCATGAGCAGCACGGCCAGCACCTCGTTGACGCCGCCCATGCGGCACGCGTCGATCTGGCACACGTCGATGGCGCCGCTGACGATGAGCTGCTTGAAGATGACGCGGTTCTGGCACATCTCGCCCGTCGCGACGCCGATGCCGTAGGGCTTGAGCGCGTCGCGCACCGCCTTGTGGCCCAGGATGTCGTCGGGCGACGTCGGCTCCTCGATGAACCACGGCTTGAACTCCTTGAGCTCCTTCATGTAGCTGATGGCCTCGGGCACCGACCACACCTGGTTGGCGTCCACCATCAGCACGTTGCCCTTGTCGTAGCCGATGATCTCGCGCGCGATCGACAGCCGGTGGCGGTCCTGCTCGACGCTGCCGCCCACCTTGAGCTTGAAGTGCTTGTAGCCCTTTGCCAGCGTCTCCTTGAGCAGGCCCCTCATCTTGTCCTCGCCGTAGCCCAGCCACCCGGCCGACGTCGTGTACGCCGGCACCGCCCGCGAGTTCTCGGCCTCCCTGATGCGCTCCGCCTTGCCCACCTCGGACTCCTTGAGCAGCGCGACCGCCTCCTCGGGCGTGAGGGCGTCGGTGATGTAGCGGAAGTCGATGCAGTTCACAAACTCCTCGGGCGACATCTCGGCCACGATGCGCCACACAGGCTTGCCCAGGACTTTGGCCCACAGGTCCCAGATGGCGTTGACCACGGCGCCCAGCGCGAGGTGGATGACGCCCTTCTCCGGGCCGATCCACCGCAGCTGCGAGTCGTTGACCAGGTGCCGCCACGTCTGGCCCCAGTTGGCGACGAGCTCGCTGAGCTTCTTGCCCTTGATGCGGTCCGCCACGTGGTTGATGGCCGCGCAGACGATGTCGTTGCCGCGGCCGATGGTGAAGGTCATGCCGTGGCCAGTGAACTTGTCGTCCGACGTGGTCAGGATACAGTAGGCCGACGAGTAATCGCCAGCAGCGTTCATGGCATCACTGCCGGTCTTGTCGAGGGACGTGGGGAAGCGGACGTCCCTCGTGGTCCAGCCGGTGATGGTGATGTCTGTGGAAGCCATGTTGACGGCAGGGATGTGTCTTATAGAAGTAGAGTAACGATAATAGAGGGGGAGGGGAAGAGAGAGGCAGAAGGGAGGGAAGAGAAGGAGGTGGGCAAGAGGGAGCGAGAGAGGGAGCTGAGGCTATGAGAGAGAGAAAGGAAGCTATTTAACAACACGAGTCCGTCCACTTGGAAAGAATCGTGCGATGGACAAACACACTATGCGGCGGTACGAGCTAAACAAGACCGGGCTTTTGTCGTCCGGCCACGAATTCTTCTCCTGATGTCGGCAACACCACGGCTGGCCTGTATTTAGCCTGCGCTCCCCATACCCCCCTGGGCACTCGAGGACATCGTCGTCAAATGGCGGGGGAGGGGTCGACCGAGGGGCAGAATTTGTGGGGGCCTCTCCAGGTCAATGGAGTCCAAGCCGACGGTTTGATTAGTGGAAAAACTAATCGAGACTATTGCAGGGATTGCCCTCTCGACCGTTAAATTCCCGACGGAATTCCGTGGTAGAGCATCCGACTGCCGGCTAGACCACGGTCGACCTTCGCCGTACAGGCCGTTCGTCAACCGTCATGAGATTGAGAAGGGACTTCATGTTCTGAATTGAAGGCTCTCCCCCAAAATTGCTGTGCATGATGAACCTGTGCGGAAAGGGTTACTCCCAGGCACTTCACACGTACCAATTGCCTCAAGATACGACGGAGGCGCAGTGCCTCTCGTTCTTTAGGCTCAGTGAGCACGGAACATTGACGTCCATCTCGAGGCCTTGACAAGGCTGCATAGCCTTCTTTCCCCTTTCCGTTTGCATTACAGTGATGTGGTGTGTCATAATCTGATGTTTAAGAACAAAAAGCAGGGCTTTTCGGCGCTCAATGGCCCAATTTGCGATCGCACATTCCACCGCTAGGCCGTGGTGTGATACCCCGTGATAGGAGTCTAGCCGCAAGGCTAGACCATCACTGGCTAAGGTATTGCCTCAACCGTCCAACCCGGAATCAGGCAAGAAATCGGTTGCCACAGTGCCTGGCTAGGACTTCGCTCAAGTTCGACTTCGAATTCCGGAACTCTCAGGGTCTACGGGCTTCTTCCTCCCGTCACAACGACGGGCGAGGGCCATTGTCCGCCGATGCCAAGACGAGGCTCAAGGACAAGGCCGTCCGCAGAACGTATGTGTAGATGACATTCCACAATTGCGATTTGTCGGTGATACAATTGCCAATCAAATAAGTGCATGCCGTATATGAAATTAGGAGGCAAGAATTTCAGCCGATATGTGCCAGCTCTCAAGGGCAAGGCGACTAGATAGCTGACGACGCCACTGAGGTGATGAAGGAAACTGCAACGGCCAATTTTCTGAGATTTTCATGGCGCGAGTGAAACACAATGACAAGAGCCTCATGTCGTAGACCAGGTGAATTCAGGCTGCGGGCTACGGAGCCAAATCACTAATTGCTCTGGGCTCCGAGCAAGTCACGTTCAATGTTGATTTCCTTTTTTTTTTTTTTTTCCTGCTTTTTTTTCTCGGTACGACGGGAGTCAGAAGGCAATTCTGTTATGTTGTGAATCATTTTGAGATACTCTAGACTTGGGGTTCTCACGGACGAGCCGAATGCAATAACCAAAGGGAGCTTTGCAAATTGTCTTGCGTTTTGTATGTCCATGTGTTGCAGCCGCTATGAGGCTACCATCAAGTCACTATACATGCCTATAGGAATCCGGGAATGAATGACCAGTAGTGCATCCTGTTCTACACCCTTCAGCCATTTGACTCGATCTCAGGTCGGACTAGATGACCCAAGACGACAGCAGCGGCAGCCGCATGCTCTACTGCACGCGAATTGTCACTAATGCAGTATCACAACGCGAAGCGCACAATATTGAATATATGTCTCATGCCAGTATAATTTGCCTTGTTAGGCCGCGGACATGGCCTGGGTAAGCGTGGCTCTGCCCATCACTGTAACCTACTGCGTCCGGTGTGAGTTGGTCTTGCTGACGCACAGAGCAGACGTACAGATGGCAGATGTTCCGTTTCGTCGACGGGATAGGTCACATATGCCCGCAACGTTCCTGCTGAGGCGGAGCAATCAGGCGTCAAGGGGTTGCACATGTAAGCGCTGCTGATGTCGGTAGCTGAATTTCAACAAATTCTCGGGGTTCTGGCTCAACACTTTTGCACTGATATTAAAGAACAGAGAATCACATGTCATTAATACTGATGAGGCCCACGAGCTCGCTATAATTACCCATCTTGCGAGTTACGCTTAAGTCCCTACCTAGGCGTGTGATAGCAGTAGGCCCAGGAAATACCCAGTTATAGGTAATTACCCATCGGGTACCCAACCTAAACGTTCGGGTTAGATACCCGATAGGTAATTACCTATAACTAGGTATTTCTAATTACTATATAATCTTAATAATCTTCTATTCCTATATAAATTCTGGTTCTAATTTAATTAATATTATTCTGCCCTATACTACTAAGCCTTAATTCTCTTAATATAAACTAAGATCTAAATTAGAATCTATAAATAACCTAAAGGCTTTATAATCTGCTAGCTATATAAAACCTATAAACTATAGAGTTTCTGGCTATAAAGTCTCCGGCTATAAAGTCTCTAGCTATAAACTTTTAAATTTCTTCTTTTTAGCATTTATAATATCGCTTAAAGGATTTTTAAAATTTTAAATTATAACCGGGTATTATAATACTTATCCTTACCTAAAAGTTTCTAACCTTTAAACTATACCTTTATAATAATCTTTTATAATAAAAATAAGCTGCTTAATAAGCTTTAAATCCTTTAATATAATAATAACGTATTTTATATAAATTATAGTAATATTAGCAGCTAAAATAATTAGTAATATAGAAAGTAAAATAAAAAGTAAGATAAAATATTATTATTTAGATAATAAATAAAGTAATTCTTTATAACCTTTTAAAGGGTAATAAAGGCAGACTTTTAAAAGTAAATATTAAAAGAAAAAAGGTTTTATATAATTTTATAATAAAGTTTTCGGAAAGGTACTTTAAAAAATAGAAGTTTATAAGATTTTTAATAATATTAAATTTCTTATAATATAACCGCTTATATAAATTAAACTAATAATTTTAGAAAAGTAAAGGATATATAGCTTATTTTTAAGCTTATATTTATAAAATCTCTTAATACCGGTACCGTTAAAGCCGAGAATAATACCTTACCCTTAAGTTTAAAGAACTTCTTCCTTTAACTAAATAAAAAGTAAAATATAGCTATAATAAGCCACAGAATAAAATAAAACGTTATATCTTAAGGGTACTTAGAAAGAATAAAGGGGAAATAATATTTTCTGCTATAAAGTAAGGGTAAAAGTGCTTATTTAAGCTATTAATACCTTAGGAGGTTATAGCGTATATTATTAACCCTTAAGATATTCCTTTTCTAGTAGTAAAGCTATAAATAAGTTAAGCTGCTAAAAAGAAAGACTAATTAAATTAAATTAAAAAATATATAAGTAAATAATCGCACCTAAAAGTATTATAATCTATTATATACCTAAAAGTAACCTCCCTTATAATAAGGCTATAAGTAAGTTAAATTATTTAAAAACTTAGTTAATTAGGTTAAGCTAATTATTATATAATTATAAAATTATACCTAATATTCTTAAAATCTACTATATATATTTTCCAAATCTCTCTTTATATCTATTATCCTAAATCCTTTATTAACTAATCCTTACTTATTAGCTAGCCTTAATATTACGCTTCCGGGCCTATTTAATATTTTATTCTCTATATTTTTTAGCCTTTTTAAATATAAACCCCCTTTATATAAAGTTATAGGTAAATTAATAATACCTATCTATATTATTATAAGCCTATAAATTAGTATAAAGTAAGATTAAAAGCAGTAATATTAAGGTAAAGTATATAGCCCTTTATAAATAATCTATTAAATTTTATTTATAGTTTACTATATATTTAACGGATATTAAGTATCTTTATAATAGCTTAAATAATTTATCTAATAGCTATATAAGCTAAATAGCTAAATTAGCTTATAGTAAAAACGGTATTTCTTATATTTATATAATAAGTAATAGTTAAAATTATATTTAAAATAATAATTGCTTTATTAATTATATAGACGGAGTATTAAAAGAATCCTTTATTTCTTATAATAAATATCTTATAAATAATAACCGAAATAATATTCCAGATAAAGTATTTTTTTTAATAAAAGAGTAATATAATAACTATTATAAAAGCTTAATAATATTATCTTCTTTTATAATATTATTATATTTAAAGAGATTAATTATACTTTATTATAACCTTTATTCTTAGCTTTAAATATTAAAAGCATTATTACTTAATATAATCCCCTAAAATAATATATAATTTATCGATATATAGGCTATATATTAAGCTAAAAAACTATTTTTAGCCTAGATATCTTATATAATTTATTTTTAAACCTTAATATTAATCTCGGTTATATTAAATAAGATATTTCTATTAAAATTACTTAAAGCTATAAGATTTTAAATATTTCTAGCTTATATAATTATAAATAGTTTTTTAAACTAATTAATAAGTTATAATATACTTCCTATTTTATTTAACTTCCTTAATAAAAAAATAAAAGTAGATATTTAGCTAGTTATAAAAGTATATAATATCCGGAATATATTAATTATTAAAAGTAATTTAGCTTATTTTATTTATAGTTATTTAATTTTAATTAATATTATCGAAAGTAATATTTTATTATCGGATAAAAAGCTAGTATTTAACTTATAAAAAAAAGGGTATATCGGGTTTAAATATAATTTTTAATTCTTAAATAATGCCTATAATTTTAATAGCTATTATAAGTAATTAAGTAAATAGCTTAACTTAAGAAAGTATATATAAATATACTTATTAAGTATATTATCGTATAGATTAGTTAAGTTTTATCTTAAGAATTAATAATATATTATTTTTATTTAATTTATTAATCTCGATTTATATAATATCGCTTTATTTTATTTAAATAATTTTAAAATATATATTTAAAAATTCTTAATTATAAATAGCCTATTAAATTTATTTCTTATTAATCTCTAAATAATCTAAATTTATTTAATATACTTAATAGAGCGTATATACTTTATTCTTATAATAAAATATATAATCTTTAAGCCTATAGCTTTAATTATAGCGGTTAAGATAGCTAATTTAATCGGCCGGAAATTAATATATTATAGCTTCCTATATTTAAAATTAAGCTAAATAAATAAGTATTAATATAAATCGAGATTCTTAACTATAAAAAACTAATATTGCTTATTAATAAAGTTTTAATTATTTATATAAAATAGTTATAATATCTTTTCTTATAAATATTTAACCTTTTCTTAAAAGATCTATATTATCTTATAGAAATATTAAGTATAATAATATATTTTTATAAAGATAAGGTAAAATAAAAGATACTTTTTTATATATAGGTATTCCTTAAGATTATAAATATATAAGGGGAATTAGTATTCTTTTAAATAAAGTAATAGGTTATTATAATAAGTCCTTTATATTAAGCCTAGAAAGTTAGTTTTAATAATGCTTTAAGCTTTTTTTATTATAAGATAATTAAAATTAAAAAAGAAAGGTTACTTTTTAATAATATTATTATTAACCGATACTTTTATATAAGTTATATAAAATATTTAGGTTTTTTTAAATATTTATAGGTTATAATAAATTAATATTTTAAAGGTATATTTTAAGAAATTTATAGGTAAAGCTATCTTATTATTTAGTTTTTTTATTTTTAAAGGTTGCTATATAAACTTTAAAAGGTTTAGGGAAAATATATATCTTTTAAAATCGAGTTATAATAATAAAAAAGGGGTATAAAGTAAGATAGTCTTTATTATATAAATATTAAGATATTTATAATAAAAGGTTAAAAAGTAATAATCTTTATATAGGGTTTATTTTATCGTTTTAAATAATTAGAAAGTTAAAATGCTTTTTATTTTATAATACTTTATATAGATTAATTATTAATTTTAATTAAAGTGCGGATATAATAAAAGAAAAGAGAAAGATTTAGAAACTTAGCTAGTTTATAGTAAACCTTTTTATCCTTAAAATAAATAATTTTAAGGGGAAATAGCTTTTCTTATAATAAACCTAAACTTTTAAATTATTAAGTTAATAACTTTTTTAATTATTATCTTAAATTATTTCTTTTAATTTTAATTACCTTTTCTAATTTTAGCTTTCTAATAATAACTTTTCCCTTTTATAATTTTATTTTTAACTATATTTAATTCTTATTTTTAGATTTAATTAATATTATAATAACTCTTTTTAAACTAAATTTATTTTTAACTTTTTATTTTATAAATACTCTTTATTATATCTATTATTTTCCTAAGTATATTATCCTTTTTTATATTATTAAAGGTAAGCCCTTTATAAGCTTAAATATTTTATTAATAATCTTTTACCTTAATAAAAGGCGTAATTTAAATTAATACTAGCTAATATAAACTTATTAGTTTTCTTAACTTTCTTTTTATAATAAGCTATATTAATAAAGCTTATATTATATAAGCAATTAATAATCGAGCTAAATTCTATAATATATTAGTTATTTTAAATACTTATACTAATATTATTAACTTTATTAATAATTATATTAAAAAGAATATATTATAAAAATATACTTTTATTTATTAGGTAAATGCTAGCCTTTATAATAACTTTATTATTAATATAATTAGCTATCTTAAATACTTATTTAGCTTAATTATAATATTTTATAGCTATTATAACGCTAATCCTTATAATTATTATATTAAACGCTATATTATATATATTTATACTAGCCGTTAAAATAAAGATATCGTTATTTATATTAATTAGCCCTTTTTTAAATATATTTCCTATTTTAATTTCTAATTTAATAAATACGCTAATTATATTTACTATATCTATTTTAATTATAATTATAACCTAAATTATAAAAATAATAACTAATTTATATATATTTAAAATAATGCTATTAAGGTATATAATATAAAATATTTAGTTATCTTTTATATATATATAGCTAACTTATCCTTTTTATTTAAAAAAATAATTCCTTAAATATAAATTATTATAAATTTATTAATAATATAATTAAGAATAAACCTTTTAATATTAATACTATATATAAGAAAGTTAAAATATAAAACCTAGCTTTTAAAATTATTAAAGTTAATAGCTAAAAAGTTATAAATAAAGGTAAAAGGGAAAAAGATATTAAATATAAAATAATTGCTTCTTATTAGGTATAATATTAATAAAAATCGGAAGTTTTAATAAGGTATTTTATATTACTTTTCTTCTCCCTTAAAATAATAAAAATAATTTTAAATAGAAATATATTATATTATAAGGTTTAGTAATTTAATTAATATAAATATTTTTTATAGTTTATATTAATAGTATAGTTATTTAACTTTTACCGCTATATTATATTCTTAAAATATAAAAAGCTTTACTTTTATATTTTTTCTTTTTTAAGTTATTAATATAAAAATATTAAAACTAAATAAGAAAAGTAAATATAGTTTATAATTAAATAAAAATAAGAAATAATATAAGAAAATAGAAAATAAAAAAAAAATATATTTTAACTTTTTAATTATATTTTTTTCTTATATAAAGCCTTTATCAGAATCTTTATATATTAACTATTTTATTTAACCCGGTATCTTTCTTAAGCTTTCTTTATTTATATTTATATTATTATATAAATCGAAATATCTTTAATATTTTATATAATATTATTTTAATTATTATTAATAGTAAAATTAATAGCTATATCTAAAATCGATTTAAATTAATTATTAGTAGCTATAAATTATAGAATTTAAAATAGTATTTTGGTTTTATTTTTTAATATAAGCAGCTTAATTAAATTATTATCTTATTAAGGTATAGCTAAAGTATAAATTTTATTATAAGTTATTTTATTTTAAGGATTTTAATAAATTAGATTTTATAATATTAATATCTTAAATTTCTAAATACCCTTTTTATTTTATATAAACTTTTTAAGGTTTTTATTTATAAATATTCCTTATAATATAGCTCCCCTTAAGGCTTAAAGCTTATAAGTATATTTAAAAAGGTATTTTAATATAAAAAATAATTCTTTTTATCGGTATAATAATTTAGTTATCTATAAATAGCTTATTTTATAAATATAATTATAAATAAATATAAGGTTACTAACTATTAATAAAATTAGCTTATTTATATTAATATTTTTAGCTTCCTTTATAATTTTTTTTTAATATATTATAATTAACTTAATAGCCTTTTTAATATCGGCCTTTTTAGCTAACAGCATTTATAAATAATTATCTAGCACTTTAATATATAATTATTTAAGAAATTATAATTAAACTTTCTATATTAAAATTTTTATTTTTAAAAAAATAATAGCTTTCTATTTATAAATTAAGTAAAAAAGGGTATATTTATATAAAGTATAAATTAATATTTTATCTATAAATAAAATAAGCTTAATATATTATCTTTAATAACCTATTTTAGCTACTAATTTAGTTAATATTTTAATAAAAATATAATAGCCTCTTTTAATAAATCCCTATACCCTTAGGTTATATAAAGATATAACTATAAAAAGTATATTAAATATTTATAATATATTAATAAACTTAGCTTTATTTTTTAAACCTTTATCTATAGTTACTTTATATAAATAGCTATATTTAAAAAGGATTTTTTAAATAAAAAAGTTTTTAAAAGACTTTATTATAGCCCTTCTTAATACTCTTATTATAAGGTATTCGGTTAAATTATAATAAGCTTTAACTAAATAATTAAAGCCTTTATTTTTTAATATATATTAAATATCTATTTTAATTACCTTAAATAATTAATTAAAACGTATAAGGATTACTTCCTTCCCTTATATTTATCTATTAAATTGCTAATAATATAAGCAGCTAGCTACCGCTTTATTAAGGTTTATATATATCCCCTTTTAGTAATAAAGGCGCTATATTTTTAAGATTATAATATTTCTTCCTTTATATCTTATAATACTATAATATTTATAGATAATTCTTTTATAGAAATTTATATTATTAACTATTTATCTTTTAAGCTAAAACCTTTCCGATAAATATTAAAATATATTATTAATAACTTAAAACTATTTAGCTTCTTTTTAAAATATTTAAGCCTATTTAAATATTATATAGTTTAAAAGCTTTACCTAGGTTAAATAATTTATAATTTATAAAAACTTAATAAACTATTTTAATTTTAAATTAAAGATAAATATTAAATTTTATTTAATACCTTACCCTATTATAAATTTAAGATTATTAATTTATATATTATATTAATTATTAAGGTTTCCCTTTAAGTTTTATTTTAATAGGAATAAATTCGGTAAATATAATAAAGTATTTATAATAAGGTTTTTAAGCTAAAAATATACTTTAATCGGAAATTAAAAGCCTTAATTATAAATACCTATTAGCTAATTAAAGCGCTTAAAATATTTAATATTCTACTATTAATCTAGTTTACTAAAACTTTAATATTAGTTTCTAAGATAAAATAATATTTAAAAAGCTATATTTATAGCCTATAAAATATATATAAAATAGCTTAATATTCTTTTTTATAAATATTATACTTTTACTTAACTTTAATTTATATACTATTAATATATTTAGCTAGCTTATAATAATTATTAATAATTTATATAAAAATACCTCCTTATCCGATAAAGCTTATATTTATTATAAGGATAATCTTACTTACCTTTAAATTATAATTAATAGCTATTAATACTAGCTTTATTAAAATTACCTATACTAATATATTTATTAATTCTTATTTAGCGGTTTTTTATATAAACTTTATACCTTTTTTAAATAAGTTATAAAGCGATTATATAATACCGATAAAATCCTAAACTTAATAATTATAGTAAACTATTATATTAAAAAATAAGTATATATTTTTAATAAATATATAATAAGATTATCCCTATATTTTACTAATCTTTTTATCCTATAGGCTATATCTATCTATACTATAAAAGTATTTAATAATATTTATATACTTTTTATATTATTTTAACTTAAATACCGAGATTATTATTCTTATAAGCTCTATATTAAGAAAAACTTTATTAAGGTTTTAGATATACTTAAGAATATAGTAATAAATACCTAAAAGTTTTAAAACTTCTTTATCGCTATATATAAAATTCGGCATTTTAATTATAATATTATTTAAAAATATTTAATAAATATATAAAATAAAATTATATAGTAGATATATTATTATATATATAAACTATACTATTAAATTTATTATATCTATTAATAATCCGTATATTTTAAATAGCTTAATCGGTATAATAAATATTATTATATTATAACTATTTTTATAAAGCTAAACTTAATTATATTTAAAGAAAAAGTTAAATAATAAAAGAACTTTATATATATTAAACTCCTTAATAAACTAATCTATTATAGGTAGTATAAAGGCATTCTTAATAATAAAGGCGTTATATTTTTAAGTATTATTAATAAGCCTTAAGCCTTTATTCTTTTTAAATATTAAAAACTATTTATTTTTATATAATATATAGCTTTTTTTAATCGCTTCCTTTTAAATATAATCTTTAAATAAAAAAATAATTTTATCTTAAAGAATATAAAAGATTAAAATATTTTATAACTGGAATACTTTATATAATATAGTTTATATCTTTTAAAGTAATATTACTTCCGGAATTATCCTATTAATATTATTTTATTCTTAGGCTAATACTTTCTCTTTATTTAGTATTATATAATAAAAAAAATTTAATTCTTTTTTAAAAAAACCTTTATAATTATTAGCTTTTATAATATTTTAATAGTTTTTTATAAATTTAAAGCTAGCCGGAATATTTAAAAACTTAGGCTTAATCTATTTATTATATTTACTTAACGGTATTTTAGCCTAAATATCCCTTATTACTTTAAGTTAATAAGGTTTCCACCTTATATTGCCTTTTAATATTAATCTATTAGGGTTAAAGTTATTAATAGGCTTAACTTTCTACTTTATAGTTTTATATAGCGTATTAATAGCTTTAATAATCTTCTTTTTATCCGACGCCTTTTTTTCTTTAAATAATAATAATAATAGCCGGCTTAAGGCTTAATATTTATTATAAAAGTAAATAATTAAATTATTAATTAAAGCTTTTTTATAGGCTTTATATAATTACTCTCTTATTAACTTTATAAACGCTAGAATAAATAAATAAATATTAAAATTTAATAATAATAGAATAGGCTAATTACCCTTATTTAAATAAGGTTTTAGCTATTTAGAAATTATTTCTTAATTAACGGCTTAATATTCCCGGTATAAGCTATTAAAATTTAATTTTTTAAATAAAATATTTAAAATTAGTCTCCTAATTAATTAAGCTTACTAATTACCGCAATTAGCTAAGCTCCGCTATAAAGAAAGCTAGCCTTAAAGACGCTATTAATACTATAATAAAATATTATCTTTATTTAAATAAAGAATAGTATATTAAGTAAAATTTTATTATTAAGCTTAGCCTTTTTATTATTTATAATATAAAATAAAACTTATTTTTTATAGCCTCCGATATAAACGTTAATAGCTAGTAACCTTAATAATTTAACTATTTCTTTATTATATATTTTCGATATAATAAGCGTAGATTAGAATATAAAAGTAAATTTAATATATAGGCTAAAGCTAATAATATTTAACTTAATTCTAATATTTAATATAGCCGGAAGAAAGCGATTTTTCTAGCTTTTTAATTAAAGTATTAAATAATTAATTAAGGTATAACTATTCTTTATAATAGCAGCTATTTAAAAGTTTAACGCTAAATGCTTAATAGCCTATTTAGCAGTATTATATACTTTAATAACCGAAATTTATAGTTAAATAAAAATATATATATCGAGAAGCCGCTTAAATCTTTTAAATAATAATTTTAATTTCTTTAAATTACTATTTTTAAGTCTTAACTTAATAGCCTTTTTTATATACTAATATTAATTATCTATTAATAATTAAAAAGTAAAGCTACTTAAAAGAATATTATTTAATCTATTATTCTTAATAGCCCTTATTAACCCGGTTATATTATAAATCTTAGCTATTTCCTTATTTATAAGAAAATCCGATATTGCTTAATTATTAAAATTACTATATTTTAAAATTAAAATAATAGGCTTAATATTATTTTATTACTTTTTATATATCTTATCGGCTAATACTTTATAATTAATATAAATAATCTTTTTAATATTATTTTAAATAAAATAAATATAATCTATTAGTCGGCTTTTAAGATTTAAACGTAATTAAAATATCTTATCCTATATATATCCTTTAAAAATCTTAAAGTATTAGTTTAATAAAACCTAGCTAGGGTTCTTTTTTTTAGATTTTATATTAGGTTAAGGTTTTACCTTTTTTTAAGTTTTAAGCTTTTAAATAGGCTTATCCTTATTAAAATCCGGAATTATCTTTATAGATATAGCATTTCCTTTTAAACCTTATTATCTTTTTAAAGCTTAATTATTTACTTTAGAAATCCTAATGCTTATAACCTATAACCTTTTAATTATAATTAGTATTACCCTTAGATCTATAGTTAATATATAAGGGTTAAGGGTAGCTAAATAAGATTTATTGGCCTATAAAGCAGCTATTTTTAATTTATATTAACTTTTTTTAAATTATATAGGGTTATAGGTTAACCTATTAAGATATAAGTTAGTATTATTAATAAATTATAAATCTCTCTCCTTTAAAGCCTTATATTTTTAAATATAAGGCTTTTAAATTCTATTTCTAAGTAATAATTTAAATACTATATAAATATACCTTTAAAAGCTAATACTTAAAGTATTTCTATATATCTATACTATATAGATATTAAAAGGTTATACTATTTTTATTTAAATTTTTTTATAAGTTTTTAGCTAATACCTAGTTTTAGCTATATCTTTTATATAAATTAGGCTCTTAGCTTATAATATCTTAAGCGGCTTATATATATAGGCTAAGTATTTAATATTACTATAGCTATAGCAGCATTGCTATATATTATCCTTATAAAACTTATTAATTTCCGGAAACCTTTAAAATTCTCCTTTATACTTAGCTAGAAATTTTATAATATTATAGTTATTTAGATTAAGATTTATATAAATAGCTATAAGGATATTATTTAATGCTAGAATAATATTTAATATTTATTATTTCTATATAGGTATAAAATAACCTTAATTAAATTAAATTTTATTTTTAAGTTAATAATATAAGATCTCTTTTATATTATTAAAAGTATATTAAGTAATATAATTATTAATTTATAGGGCTTATAGGTTATTAGCTAGCTTTTTAATAGCTATATTATTATTTACTTATATTGCTCTTTTTAAGCTTTATTTAAAAGCTGCTATTATAACTAGTTTTAGCTTAGCCTTTTAAAGCTAAGCTTAAAACGGCTATATTTATTAAGCTTAGCTAGATTACCTAATATTTATCTAGCTAAATAGAAACTATTATATTTATAGAACCGCTTAATAAAATAGTTTATAGCTTTTAAATATTAATATTTATATAGGGTTAATATTAAGAAATAGCTTAAGCGCTTAATATTAAAGTACCCTTATAAACTTAAAGCTTTAAAGTATCGGATATAATTAACCTATAAATAAGTAACTTATCCCTTATAGCTATTAAGCTTAAGGATATTATGGAATAAAGCTTAAGATATTATAATATTTAAAAGGTATAGCATTGTGGCGCATTGGTTAAGCGTTAGGGTACCCTTCTACATTAGTAATGCGAAGGGTATAGGTTTAAATCCCGCTAATGCCACTAGACCTGCCCTCTCTTTAATACGCCTCTTTAATGCTAAAAGGGCGAGATTATTTACCCCTAACTAATTCCTTATAATTGTGTACCTATTTACTATTAGTTATTATATCCCTTAGCTAATAAGGTTTTTTCCCTATATTATAGGTTTTTCCTTATTAGGCGCCTATAGAACCTTCCGGAAAGTATTTAACGGTGTAGTAAATACTTCTTACTATATAAAGTTATTTACGGAAGCTTAAATATAAAGTAAACTAAGGTTTATTAAGGAAGCGGGAGCTATAGCCTTAATTACTATAGCCCCCCCCCCCCTTACTTACTATATTCTAAGCTTTAAGAGACGGAATTTAAATAAGATAAATAATCTATATTTAAAAGGTATATTATTATTTAAAGATTAAAGTTATTAAAATTATTATTATTAAATAGGGTTATATATTATTTAAAAATTAATATCTTTAATTTTTTAATTTTATTTCTTTTCTCTTTATATATCTTTATATACTTATAAAAAAACCTTTATTAATACTAGTTACTTTTTTTCTATTATCTTTTTAGCTATAATATTATAATTTATTTAAATATATTATATTATAATTATTAATAGCTTTTCCTAAAAGTTTTATATTTTATAAGTCTTTTATTTCCTTATTTTATTAAAAATTTAATTAAATTATAAAATATTCTTTTATAGGTTTTAAGCCGATATAATAATAATATTTTTAAAAGTATATTAAAATTACTACTTAAGGGTATATAGTTAAGCAATATTTTTATCTTTATATAACTTTAAAAGCCGTTTTTTTTATTTAGGCTAAATTATTATACTAATAATAAGTATTTATAATTTAGTAGCTATAAAGGTATCTTTAATTATACCTTTAAATATTTTTAATATCTATTTATCCGGAATATTAAAAGCCTTTTTAATAAACTTATACCGTTTAAGGTAATCGGTAATATTAAAGCTATTAAAAAGACTAATAAGCCCTAATACCTTCTTTTAAATAAGTACTTATATAGCCTAATACTATAAAGCAGATATATTATACTTCTCTCTTTTAATAGTTATTAAATTAAATTTTTAATTACTTAATAGCGGCGGTACTATTAATATTGCTAGCGTTATAGCCGAGAAGCTAGCTATAACGGCTATAGTAGCCTTATATTTTACCTTATATTAACATCTACCCTTACTTATATTTAGTAGTTATTATACTTATTTAACTAATACTTCTTTTTATTTAATATTAAATATATCTTTAGCTAAATTTAAACTTATTATAAATATAAATAATACCGATATCGATCCTATTAATATAAAGCTTTTATAAGCTTTATTTTATACTTAAAATATTAAACTTACTTAATACTTAATAATAAATAATAGAAATATCTATATAATAAATAATACTTTTTAGGTATTATTTATTATCTTTTTAAAGAGAAGTTTATAATTAAAGGATTTTATTATTTCTTAATAACTTAATATAATACTAGCCTTATTATTTAAATATATAAACTTATAAGGCTATATATACCTTATAACTAATACCCTTTTTCGGAAAATATTTATATTTTCTTTTATTTTAGTATTTATTATAAAGTTAAATTGCTAATTTATATTTTAATTAGTATAGGTTTTAGATAAGTATTTTTTATTATAGTTTAGCTACCCCTTTATCTCGGTAATTAATAAAACCTATACTTAAAAATCTTTTATTATTCCTATTATATAAAATCTATTAATATTATTATTATAAAATTCTTTATATATTAATAATACTTACTATATAATATTTAGCGCTATTAGTAGAAAGAATTTTTGTAATTATCTATTATTAAAGCCGAGAATAATACCTTACTTTTAGGTTTAAAGAACTTCTTTCTTTAATTAAATAAAAAGTAAAATATAGCTATAATAAGCTATAAAATAGAATAAAACGTTATATCTTAGGAATGCTTAGAAAGAATAAAGGGGAGATAATATTTTTTGCTATAAAATAGGGGCAAAGGTGCTTATTTAAGCTATTAATACCTTAAGGGGTTATAGCGTATACCACTAACCCTTAAGATACCGTTACCTTAAACTTATTTATATAAAGCTTTTTATATAATACTTTTCTTTAATAATCTACTATTAGCTTAAAAAAGATATATATCTTTACCGCTAATTTTAAGATATTTACTATTAAATTTAGTTTTACTATTATAATAATTAATTAAAGGATATTAATTAATTTATATTATTTTTAAATATAAAGTAAAATAAGAAATAAGATATTTAAATATTAGATAACTATTATAGTAATATATAGTTAAATAGGTTTATTAATAAGTTAATAGATATAAATATTAATAAGGTAGCTATATATTAGAAATACGTTAACCCGATTCGGTTAATATAAGATAGCAGTTAATATTAATTATTATAGCTATAAATCTAGCATTTTAACTTACCCCTTAATTATAACCTATAGCTATTAAAACTTTTCTTTTATCTCTATATCTAGGTATTATATATATAGCAAGATAGCGCTTAAAAAGTAAAAGGCTAAAGGAAAGTATTTCGAAAATATTTATATAGTTAAAAAACGTTAATAGCTTATTAAGATAAACTATAATTAAGCTAAATTTAAGCGTATTTAGGATAATCTTAAATATAATATTAATTATAAGAAATAAGATCTTAAAATAAAACCTAAATATATTAATATAAATAATATAAAGAAATATCGATAAAAAAAGGAAATTAAAAGGAAAGTAAATAACTTTTAATATATTTATCTTACTTTTTATCTTATTTTATTAAGCTAAGCTAATTATATCTATAGCCGAAAAAAGGGTATATATCTTAAAAATATCGGTAGTTATTTAAGGCTTTAAATAAAAGACTTTAAATATAAAAGTAAGATTAAGATAAATAATAATAAAATATAGAATAATAAGAAAGCTATTATAAGTAAAAAACTCTTAATAGATATATTTTAAATAAATATACTTATTAAAAAAACTTATAACCTATTTTATATTAGCGCTAATATAGTAGATTAGCGGAAAATAATTATAAAATATCTTATTAATTTTATAAATAGCTTAAATTATATTATAATAAAATCTTAGTTTTATTTAAAAAAGCTTTAAGTAAAACTTAAGCTTAAAATTAAAAATCTTATAGCTTAGCTAAAGAATATTTATAAGAAATAAATATACCCTAATAAACTTAAATTCTTATATTATATTTTAAAAAGGTTTACTTATATTAAAACTCTTTTTAATAAGGTTTATTTTACTTTATATTTTACTTAATCTTTAACTTATTTTATTATAGAGATATAAGGAGAAATAGGTTTATACCTTTAAAGGATATTAATAGAAAACCCTTTAAAAGCTATATATTAAGCTTTATAAGTTTAATAAGCATTTTACCGCTATTTTAGCCTATATCTAGTTTTATAATAAATTTATTAAATAATAGCTTAAATAAATTAAGGTTTTTTTATTAATAAACTTATTTTATAAGGCTAGTAAACCGTATAGTAAAAGGGTTTAAAAATACTATAGGAAGTTTAAAAGGCTATTTTATATTAATCTCTATAATATATAAATTAATAACTAATATACGTAAAATATAAATAAATCCTTACCTATAGCATTATAACGCTTTTAAGTTATAGATTATTCTTATAAATAGAAGTTTTTTACTTTACTAAAGGCAGTTCTATTATATAATTTGCTATATATAGCTAATAAATAGTTACTAAAATCTAAAAAGCTTTAAAAAAAAGGTTTATTAAAAAAGGCCTAAAAGTATTTCTAAATTAAATACTTTAATAAAGCTATAAGGTAAATTCTTTAAAGTTTTAATTATTTTTCTTTAATTTATTTTTAACCTTTAATATTAAATATAGTTAAACTACTTATATTAAGTATAAATTATACAGTATTATAGCTTTTATAGCTAAATAAATATAATAACTTTACTTATAAAACTATTTTATTTTAAAAATAATTAAATATATTAAATAATTTATATTTCTTTTATATTTAGCTATAAATTAAGATTACTATATTTAGATAATAAAAAATAAATTACTTTTCCGGGGTATTATTCTTTTTTTACCTAATATATTATAAATTTTAAAATATAAGGCAGGTCTTTAAATTATATTTAAAAATTATATATATAAAAAGATAAATTCTTATTATTAAGCCTATATAAGTAGTAATTTAATACTTATTAATTATAATATATTACTAAAGGGAATCCCTTCTGGGTATAAGGTTAAAAGACCTATAATTATATTTTTTTAAACTAAATTCTATTTAACTATATTGCGTTTTTATAACTAGGCTTTATCTCTCTAGTTTATCTAAATAGAAGGTAAACCTTTTTAAAGAAGCGTACTAAACAATTAACCTCCCTTTTTCCATTTAGCTTATTTATCCTTGCTTTATAGGCAATAAACTTATCTATTTCTTTAAAATAAACCTTATATATCTCTAAGGTGCTAATAAATATATCGATTTATAGGGATAAGGAAAGGTTTTTATCTTCGCGCTTTTTTACCTTAGCAAGAAAACTTCTTACCTAGGCAAAAATTTACTTATTATAAATAGAATCTATTTCTATAGCTATAGAGCTATTAAATCTATATATCCAGAGTAGCAATAGAATATAGTGGCCTTATCTGATTTAAGGGTCTTAGGCGCGTATAAATAGTAGTTTAAGCTTAACTAGCAGTTATCTCGGTTTCGGCTAAATAATTGCTTTCGAGTGGTTTTGCAACATAGCGGAAAAGGTTATATCGCTCGGTTTCGCTAGATAGGTATATATTTAAGCAAAGCCAAAACCTATACATATCCCATAAGATAGTTAGGGCAATAGCGGCTTTTTAATATCGCTTATTTCGAATAACTTATATTCGAAGGCCTAAGTCACACGGCAATAGCACTTTTGTATAGTGCTTGACGGCGTCAGACTAGGTTGCTTACGGCCTGCAATAGCTTTAACCTTGACGGGCTAATAGCTTATTAAAAGCACCGGCGCGAACAGATTAGGCGCAGCCTAACGCTACGGCTATTAGCGCAGAATAGCAGCTTCTAACTATAGATAGGCTTACAGAAGATTAATAAGTTATTATAAAAAGTCCTATATAGCAAAACCTATTATATTAATTTAAAAGATATATTGTGCCTTATCCTTCTCGGATACTTATTATTATTCCAGCTTAATAGGGGAACTTAAATAAATAAAATAGTTAATTACTAAAGGGAATAATAATTATATCTTTAATAGCTATAAATAATATAGTAAATAGTAATAAAAATCTTAAATAAAGAAAAGATATATATTTAAATTACTAGATTACTATTTAAATTATTATAATAAAAAAGTAGAATAAGAAATAAGATAAATATATTAAATATAATTATATTATATTAAATTAAGCTTTATTAAAAAAAGAAATACTTAACTTTTTATATATACGCTTTAAAAGCTTAATATCTTAGCTAATTATTATTACTTATTTTATATAAGTAATATAATAAATAAAAGCTAAGCTTATATAAGTAAAAAGGTAATATAATTAAATATAAATATTTACCTATAAATATTTTAATAAAATATTACTTTATAGCTTTTTAAAATATTTTAAAAGCTATTTTTTATTATTAGAAAGATTATTTTTTATTATTTTCCTTAATAATCTCTCGGATAAGCCGATTAAATATTATAAATAATAAAATTAAATTTATTATATATTAAAGATATTTAATCTCCTTTAATACTTAATTTAAGTTAATTATTAATATTTATCTTATTTCTTATTTTATTTTAATTAGCACTTATATTTATATTTAGCTCTTTAGCCTATTCCTATTTTAAATATAGCTTAAAGCTATACCTTTCTTTTTTTAATTCTTTTATTACCCTTAAATGCTTTTTATATAGCCTTTTATTTAATATTTATTAGCTGCTTTCTTAAATATTTTTATATAGTTTATTATAATAAGGCTATTTTAAAAACCCCTTTATAAAGTAATAGTTTTAGGCTAAAAGTATTATTTCTATTAAATAAAAATTAAATAATTTTATTTTATAAAGAGGATTTTATAATAAGAAAAGAGAAACTAATTAAAAGGGGATAGCTATAGCTATTATAATTACTTTTTAATATCTTATTAAATAAAGTAAAAGATATTATAATAATCTATAAAAATATTATAAATAAAGTAAAAAGCGGATATATTTTAAAAAGAGGTAATAGCTATTTATATATATAGATATCCTTTAAGTTTAGCTTATATTATTTAAAATTTAACTTAAAATAATATAACTTAAAAGTTCTTTATATATTATAAGGGTTATCTTATTTCTTATTTTACTTTTTTTCCCTTTTATTATTAAACCTGCTATTATTTTACTTTATTATTTTTTATTAACTTTTTATTATATTTTAAAATACTTATTAAATTCTTTAAAAAAAGATATTTTTAAATAAAGTCCTAATATACTTTTAATAATAAATTTAATAATAATTAATATTGCTTAAATAACTTTTAATTTATTAATAATTAAAACTTTAACCCTTTTTAAAATTTTAACCTCTTTTAAAACTTTAACCCCTTTTAAAACTTTAATCCCTTTTAATAGTTTAATAATAGTAATAATCTATTTAGCTTTTCCTTTATTAGTTATATACTAATAAGTATAAATTATAAGAATAGCAAGGTTTCTTTCTATATACTTAAAATAATTAGAAAAATAAAGTTTATTTTTTAATATATTATTAATATAAAGAAATTATTTTTTAAATAATTTTTTTCTTAACTATAGCTAGATAACTAATAATATAATAGATTATAGTTATTAATTAATCGGTAATAATTAGCTTAAAAATATCTTTATAAATAATAAAAAAGGTTACTTAAAATATAGAATATCTTTAATTAAAGCGCTTTAATAAAAGATAATATACCTATTATTATTTATAAATAATATAAAAATTATTTAAAATATCTATCCTTTTATAATTATAATATATTATCTTTTAATAAATACCTATACTTTAAAAAGTATATATTATTATTTTTATTTAATAATAATAAGATATAAAAGTTATAAATAAATTAATTAAAATATATAGATAATAAATTAAATTTTATTTAAAAAGATAAGTATAATATATTAATATATTTAAATTATTTTATTTTTTATTTTACTTTAAGTTTATATATTAATATCCTTAAATATAATTATTTTCTATTATTACCTATAATAAAGATATTTAAAGAGAATATATTATAACTCTTTTTATTAGTATAAATAAAGAAATAAATTAAATTAAAGATTTTATATTTTAATATTAATATTAATTTAATAATTTATTTTATTTAGCCCTGCTTAACCCTAAAATACTATACTTAACCTTATATATTATAGCTATAAAGTTTAATAAAGATTAGCTTACTTCTTATAAACCTAATATTAAAGTATTACTTATTATTAATAAATAGTTTTATAAGTTATTAAAATAAGCTTTATAAGGTATTATAACTATATTTATAAATAAAAATTAGAATTTATATTATTTATTAATTAATATTTAAAAGTATAATAATTTATTAATTAAATCGAAAATAATAAACCTTATAGCAATAACTATTACCTAACTTAATCTTTAAAAAAAGGTATTAGTAATTATAGCTAATAATATTAAAAACTTCTTTATTTATAATATAATATAGAAAATTAATAATACTTTATTTTTTAATTATTAAATTTAGCTAATTTTATAGCTTTCTTATATTAGCTATATACTTTAGCTTATTAAAGATATATTTTATAAAAAAGTATATATTCCTTAAGCTAAAATAATAGCTAAAATTAAAAAATATTAATTAAAGAATTTAAAGCCGCTTATTTTAAATATTTCGGAAAATAATAAAGAAGATATTAAATAGGCTTTTTACCGGGTTAATATTTAATTATCTTACTTTTTATTTTATTTTAACTAATATCCGATAAATTTATTAGCTTATAATTTATATTAATATTAATATCTAAAGGTAATATTGCTTTTAAAAGATTAAAAGGTTTATAAGTAATAATTTTAAAATATTTAAGTTAACTTTAAATATATATATATAATAAAGCTTTATAATTAGTATTATATTATAAGCTAAAAAGCTAAAAGCGATAATTTTAGCCTTTATTAATAACTTCTTTAAATATAAAAATAATAAAAATAATAAAAAATATTTTAAATATTATTAATTCTTTAACCGGAATTAAAATCTTCTTTAAAGTTTTATTAAATATATTCTCCCTATCTTATATCTTATTAATATCCTTAGGAATAAGATAAAGTATATATTTAATATTATTTTTCCTTATTTAGCTTTAATATAAAAATAGCTTTTAAATTATAAGTAAATTTATTTATCGAAATTTAAATAAGGAGATATATTAATAAAATAATTTCTTTCTACCCTAATTATTACCTATTTAAAGCTTAATAAATATATATCTAAATTTATAAATAATAATTTATTCGGTATAGCTATTCTCTTATCCCTATCTTTAATAAGTAATATTAATAAAAAATAATATTATTTTTAATTTTTTAATATTTTTAAAAAGCTAAACTAAATTAAGATATATTTTAAATAAAAACTTATTAATATATACTTTTAATATCGCTTAAAAGATTCTATTAAGCCTTTAAATTAATAATTATAAAAGGATTTAAATAGTTTTATTAAGTACTTATTAAATAGCCCTTAAAAGTAATAAACTATTTAGCAGATATATAAAAAGTAAATATAAAAGGAGATTAAAAAATTCCTTATTAAAAATAAGTTTTAAAACCTTTATTTAAAAATAAAATTAAAAATAAAATAAGGAAAAATAAAGGTAATTTAGCTAATTAATAATAATAAAAAAATAAATAGAAATACTTTTATCTTATTAATATAGCTATTAATATCTTTAATACCTTTCCTTTTATAATTATTTTTAAAAAAACTTAAAGCTTTATTAATAATCTTTTTAAAAATAATTAATATAATTTATCCCTAAATAATATTAAGATATCTCTTATATTATATACTAATAATAAAGAAATAGCTAGAATATAATAATAAAATAAAAATAAGTTTTATAAAATTTATTATATTAAAAAGCTAGATTATATTATAAAAGGCTAGAAAAACTTTAAATATATATAATTTAACTTTATAGGTAAGGTTAAGAATATTATTATTATAGCTAAATTAAATCTTATATTAGAAAAAAAAATAAGTAAGTTAATAAAGAAAGAAAAAGATATTATAAAGCTTAAAAAAAGCGGAATAAAATAAAATATTAGGATATTTATTTAGGGAAAAGAAAATTAAAGGAGTAAGATAGTAAATAAGATAAAATCCTATTTAGTTATATTATTAATAATAATAAAGTAATTAAATAATTAGGTAAGTAATTTAAAGAATTTTACTTTTATCCGGATAAAACCGGGTTTTGGGTAATTACCTAGTTTTAGGTAATTTAGTATATATTTGGGTTTAAGGACCCAAAGTCTATACGCGGGTACCTATAGGTACCCGTAGGTGGGTAATTCCTGGGCCTAGATGGCAGTTTTGGTCCCCTTCAGCGTTACAGATACTTTGTCCACTTCGATCCAATTCTGGTAATAGCCAACGAGTTGCCTTGCTGCGATAAAGAAGCGCAGGGTGATGACCTGCGGGTTATCGCTGGTGGGGGCCGGACTGCGAGTGCTTGTGATATTAAGAGTCTATTTGTATGGCTTATGGTCTAGCTTAGCCCTACTATTCATCAGATTGATAGCAGGTGGTCCCAGAATAGTCACCATCCCGTCTTGGTGCGCAGCGTCTGGGTTCTGCAGTTCAATGGCGAAGTTGGCCAGGGCCACATCAGCCTTGAACTCGGTGACATCTTGCGGAAATCGTGCAGCTGATAGCCTGCCAAAATACTGGATGTGCTTGTGCCATGGCCAAAAGGCAGCGTATCGCGGGGACCCAAGGTTCGAAATCATCAGGCTGTAGGGGTTATTCGCAGTCAAGTAGCTGTGGTACACCATCTCGGCAAACTTATCACGACCGGGGTTGTAGACTGTGGATGAGCATCAGCAATAGCTCTCACAGCGCCAGCCAGCGTCATGACCACTAAAAGCTGGCCCCGGCTGCATATTTGGGTATAGTAAGTGACTTACGGTTGCCATACTTATCCTCATCGAGATTTGAACCATCCGGGAGTAACTGAAGTTCAGGGGATTCAGCCTCGATGACCATTCCAACCAGCACTTGAGGTTGTGGCAATTTTCGGGATCCAGCATGATTTTCCCTGACATCGCCTTTCTTAGTATAGAAATAACCGTCTTGAATAGCCTTGGTAGATATTATCCCGCCACTTCTCCAGTGTCGCCCGAGGTACAGGTTGGTCTTTGGTCTCTGGGATATTGGGGTTCTTGGTCGCCCACCAGCTAGAGTAAGCAGGGTAAGAGCCATAGAACTGGTTCAGCGCAGGGACAGGATCGTAGCCGTGCTCGAGGATATCATCATATTGGATCCACGGTCTGACCAGGGGCAGACCCAGCAGATGCCCTCGGTTTCGTAACGCGACACCATCTGTGAGTGCATGTACAAGAACAGCTCGCCCTGTCTGTCAATCACCTTGACATTCTTGCCGCCCACTACCATGCCAGTACCTGGAAACACCATGTGCCAGTGAATGTGGTGGTCGTTGTAGTCATAGTCCTCGCGCCAGTATGAGAGGATGGCAGGTCCTTGCATCGTATCCGGTGTGACTACCTCGCCTGGGTCCACAGCGAGCCCTTGGGTTGCGTTAGAAGGGCTGATCTGATTACGGACCATAGCGTGGTCCTTAAGGGGTGGCACCGTGATCTTTCGCCTTTGCGCATCCGAAGAGTGAGTGAGTTAGATACCCAGGGCGTGCCGAGTGACACCTGGGTTTGCCCCCCTCTTCAATGTTGATTAGGTCCTTTCACCGTTGTACACCATCTTCGACCTTGTCCCCGGCAGCACACAGATCTTTCAAGACTTGGTTCATCCGAGCAGGCTGCCCGGGTTTTCATGTAAAGATACCGTTCATGATGGTCATGGGCCGGGAGAGCAAATATTTGATGGATATCAGGAGGAATGCGGACCAAAGGCCATTTTCCGTCGTTCCTTGGGCACTTATTGATACCTTCAATCTTGGTCTTTTTCATTGGGCAACTAGAATTGCCATTATTGGAGCCATGGAGCTGTCCAAGGAATCAGTTGATGATCCATCAGAGTGTACTAATTCACCCATTCAAGACCTACCTCATTGGCATGGCTTATATCCTCAGGGATCGTTCTTTCGTGGGGCATATTTTCGGGACGACAATGGATGGTATGGCGTGCTATACTGAGTGAGAAGTCCCGATCACTTTTTAGATGGTACACAGTCCATTGACGAGCCAGGTCTCGAGCAATCTTGGAAGTGTATTTATACAATTCCTTGCAGACATTGTGTTACAAAGCTGGAAATGTGTCGGACTACTGACATTCCATAACTCAAGACGGTGGTCGTTCAGCTCAACGCTGTCTTGAAAAGTTGTGGCACAACTGCTTAATCAATATACCACTTCTACATTCCATTCAAAACTTAATTGGTACCGGCCTCACCAAACTAAAATCGTCGTCACCCTAAATATCCAGCAACGACGGGTGAGAAAAATGGCCAAAAAAGGAAAATAAAAACATACAGCACCAGGTATTCGCTGATCGTCACCGACTCAACTACTAATCCGGCGATAAGATGGAACATCCAGATGTTTCAATAAGGTCAGAAGCAAAAAGTAAATTTCAGTCAAAAGTTTAAAAACATACAGCACCAGGTATTCGCTGATCGTCACCGACTCAACTACTAATCCGGCAATTACAGGCTTGACTATGGGAGAGCGGACGGGATCCCGTATTTTCCTGTATTTATGGCCGTATGTGCAAGAATGACCAGTTGCGTGGTTGATATTTAGAGTTTTCTGAGTCAGGAGTCAGGAAGGCGACCCCTGGCCGTGCCGTGCCGTGGCCGCCTTACCACTTGGAGTCGATAGAGACCCACTCAGCTGGACCAGGACATCTGGATTACAGTGGGTCGTCAAAAAAAACGCCACTTGCGAAAAACACATATAAAATACGCTTTTTTAGCCCCTTATAACACTACCACTATTAGAAAAATAAATATTTAAAAAATATTATTAAGTTTATTCTAATATAAAGACTTATATATAGGTTTTCTAGATTTTCTAGATTTTTATTAAAGTTAATATAAATTCTTAAAGTTTAAGAAATTAAGAAAGAAAGGCTTATAGGGGCTTATAGGGGGTGAATTCAATAACTCTACGTTAGTAAATTTTTTAAAAATTATTAGAAAATCGAATTTAAATATAAAAATTATTTGAAAAATAGTATAGTATACTTTTAAATATAAACATTATAATAAAAAATACTATATAAATCTTACTATTTTAATAAGCTGGATGCAGCTATTTTAAAATTCAAAATTTAGTGGGTTTTGTATGGGCATTTTCGCGAGTGGCGTTTTTTTTTTTTGACGACCCACTGTAGCTCGATGTTTGTTGTATTGTGGATATCAGCAGGTCGTAGCCTACGAAGGAACTGATGGGCGGGACCCGTCTTGCGCGGTGGAAGCTTGGTCTGTAACATAGAAATGACGATGGAGCTGGCCGCAATGTGCATCTGGTATTTCCAGTCAGCATCGGACTTCCATACATGGCCGCGTCATGTCGCAGACCTAGCTTTAGAAAGACCCATATCGTTGCCTGAATGCTGAGAAGGCCAGGGTGTCTCGACGGTGATCAAGACCCATGAATTTTCGAGGCTATGATGCAGTCCGAGTCTGTAAGAGGAAGTAATTGTGGTTTATTAAGATAGCACTCATGTCGTCGTGCCGAAAGCAAGGTCTTAATTTTTCTGAGGTTCATGTCCAGCTTTGGCAACGCTGAGTATCCCGTCCTCCAGTCCCTCAACATGGACGAACTGGATTCCTGCCCTCTCCAAGGCCTCTCGCCCCGTGTTGTCCGCCACAAATTTCTTTGGCTCCATTACTCCAACATAGACAGTTCTTATTACTCCAGCCAGTTTTAGGATCCTCTCGGCACAGGGCAAGTTGCCGCTGAGGCGTTTCGAGCATGGCTCCACGGTGGTATAGAGGGCCAGGTTCTGGGGAAGCACTTGGGCAAGGCCATCCTCTGGCACGCCATGAGCTTTAGCCAGCTTGATCAGGCAGCACTGTTCTGCATGTGTGTTCCCTTCAAGCTCCAAGGTGTATCCGTGGGCCAGGACCTCGTTGGTGGACTGGTCTACCACCACAGCTCCCACTCTGTAATTTGTTGGCTTGGGAGGGGATTTCCTTGCCAGACTGAGCGCAAGCTCCATGTAGGCACGGTGATCGTTCGGCTTGATGTCAGACATCTTGGACGTCTTGCCAAAAAGGGACTCAAAGAGATTGATAGTTGTCTAAGACGCACTGAATTTCAAGGCAAAGTTGGACGAGTGACATTGCAGCCCTGCAGGCGGCCAGCTGGGGAGCTCAGTGCAGGGTTCGCTGCCGAGCTCGGCCAAAGACAGACCCCTCCACCATTGACGTACGGCGGCTCCACACCCTGGACTGCAGCCCAGCGCGTCGAGTCGCGTCTCCCAACGGTGCGAAGTCCAGGCCTCTGCAACGACATCCTGTGTCTCTCAAACATTGACGATTCAAAATGTCTGACAGCGAAGACAATATGGCTTCCGAGCCACCGGTCATCGACCCCTATGAGGTACTCGACCTCGAGCGCACGGCGACACCCGACCAAATCAAGAAAGCGTACCGCAAGGCTTCTCTCAAATCCCATCCTGGTACGTCGAGTCTAGTCTGGCCTACATCATAACTGAGACACACTTCAGGCGTGTCTGTCCACATGCATGTGCCTGTCAATGCTCATTATCCAACTCTTTCAAAAAGACAAGGTTCCCGAAGACCAGAAGGAAGAAGCAACAACCACCTTCCAAAGCATCGCCTTCGCATACGCCATCCTCTCCGACCCAGCCCGGCGGAAGAGGTACGACGCCACCGGCTCCACCTCGGAATCCATAGTCGACTCGGAGGGCTTCAACTGGTCCGAGTACTACCGCGAGCAGTTTGCAGAGGCCATAAGCGAAGATGCCATCAACAAGTTCGCCGCCAAGTACAAGGGGAGCGACGAGGAGAAGGATGACCTTCTCATCGCTTACGAGCAGTCCAAGGGCAACATGGACAGTATATACGAGTCGGTCATGCTGAGCGACGTCCTAGTAGATGACGAGCGCTTCAGGCGCATCATCGACGAGGCCATTGAGAGCGGCGACGTCAAGGCGTTCAAGGCCTACACGAAGGAGACAGCCAAGTCCAAGCAGGCGCGAGTCAAGGCCGCGCAAGGCGAGACACGGGAGGCCGAGGACTACGCAAAGGAGCTCGGCGTGCACGACAAGCTGTTTGGTGACAAGAAGGGCGCAAAGGGCAGGGGCAAGGCAAAGGGCAAGGACAACTCAGAGGACGCCCTCGCGGCGCTGATTAGTAGCCGGCAGAAGGACCGCGGCGAGGACTTCTTTGATCACCTGGTGGAGAAGTACGGCGGCGGGTCGTCCAAGAAATCGTCGAAGGGCAAGAAGAAGAAGGTTGTTGAGGAGGAGCCGGACGAGGCGGCTTTCCAGGCTGCCGCTGCTAGGCTTGGCAAGAACAAGGCCACTGAGGACCCTGCGCCCAAAGCAACTAAGAAGTCGAGGCGCTGAGTTATGCGCCCAGTCATGTTTATGGACATTCGGTTTGGCGTTCAGGGGTGGAGGGTATGGGAGAATAAATGGGTCTCGTAATATCGACAAGAGACTGCCTGCACTTGAAAGGCATAGATAGGTTTCCCGAAGATGAAGGCAATGACATTCTAATTGCTCAAATGGGCCAAAGAAAGAAGAAAAGATTTATGGCGATGCTGATTGATCTTTAATATTATCATCCAATGTGTTCGTAGTATCAAGTGCCCTTGATTGCCTAATACAACCAGAATCTTATTCAAAGCTTCAGAGACTGGCTTCCCGAGCCCAAACAAAGCCTTTCCCATCCATCTGCCCTGCCCATGCCTGCCCCCACAACTCCTGTTATTCCCGTCCAACACCTTCGTCAATTTACTGCCGAAAACATCGCTGCCACCACGGACAATGTCGTCATGAGGTTATACACCACGGTCGCTTTTGTCAAAGCCATTCTTCCAAGGTTGTATCGAAAAGGGCTGTCAAGAGCCCCGCGTAGGCGGCAAAGCTTATGTCAGGCAGTGCTTAGATCATTGGGCAAAGTATGTCCGTGGAAATCCGGCACTATCCTCGGAAGGCAGACGGAAAACCTTCGATAGTGAGGTACATGAACTTGAGTATCGCGAGCGTATGCGATATGCTGCTGAAGCGAAGAACAGAGGTATACAAAAGCGAAGGGGAACAGAGGCAACAAGAGCATAGGGTGCGTTTCGAGAAAGAGGTTGCTGCTAGATCAGTCGCAGAGGGCGCACGTGTCGAGCATCAGGCACGTGAGAAACACAGAGCATGGAATGCTGAACGAGAACGGCTCGAGCGGGAAGAGGAAGAAATCGCCCGCATCCGCATGGAAGTTGAACAACGAGCGAGAGATGCCGCAGAGGCTGATCGCCTGCTTCGTGAGACACATGAGAGGCAGAGAGAACGGAGAGCTGAACAGGAACAACAGCTCAAGCGGCAGGAGGAAGAAGAAACCGTCCGCATCCGCATCGAAGTAGAAAAAGCGAGGCCGACGTGCCGCAGAGGCCGCTCGTCTGCTCCATGAGACCCATGAAAGACAGAGACAGCGGAGAGCTGAGTTTGAATAGCAGCAGATGATACAACAATTTGCCCGCATGGAAGTGGGACAGCGAGCAAGACTTGCCCTGGATGAACCCCGTCCGGGTTATGAGGCACATGAGAAACGGCGGAGAGCACAGATGGCGCAGATGGCGCAGAGAGCTGAGCAAGAACAGCAGCGGCAGGAAGAAGCCGCCCGTATGTCAATTCCACACAAGAGGATTGCTTTAGTGGACGAGGAGGCACGGCGGAGAGCAATAGACGAAAGGTGGGCGGCTGAGCTTATGAGGGAAAGACGCAATAGAGAGCAAATCGAGGAGCGGATGAGGTCGGAGGAGGCTGATCGAGTTGCTGCGCGTGAGCAGCAGCGGCAGCAAGAAGAAATGATCCATAGAGCAGTTGAACGAGAGAGGGAGAGCAAGTTGAAGTACGCAGAAGAGCGGAGGAGGAGGCTTTAAGAAGGATGAGAGATCACATGTGCAGGGTAGGAGGGGGCCTGCATCTAACGATTGGTGTTAATTGAAGTCCATTCGCAAGCCTACCCTATAGTCACGTATCATACTAGTAGTGCTTACCTAGGTAGTATGCCTAACCGAGGATTTCGAGATAGAGAGATGTTCATATTGTTCTGGAACTTTTCACATCTTCTGCCTGCGCCTACACTACTGACAGAGTAGGGCGGTTATTGCTTCCACGAACAAGACGTAAAAATTGTGATGTCACGGCTATAAAAATCACCGTATGGTTGACCTGCTTGGTTGCCCAGGTGATTGTTATGGTCTTTTGGCCGGCACAACTAGGTTTGCAGCGATAGTCGAGCGAGCGATTAGCAAAGTGAGGATTGAATTGCATTAGGCTTCATCAATTGGGTCAGTCAAGCAAGCTGAACCTTAAAGAGACTTGTCTGAATACTTCATGCTGTAGGCAAAGGGTTTCAAGAGGGTGCTGTTATGGCACGACTATATAAGACCGCATTGGATTCCAGAAGGCGTTCTGGAATTCTGAAATTTTAGGGCCGGCCATAGTATAGCTGTGACTCCTTGTCTCGGGTACCATAATCTCAAATAATCTGCTCTTACTTCAAGACTCTACTCTTGGCCTGCCCACAACTAATTTAATACTCTTGCCTTCTGACTTCAACATGTGCCACTGCTGCCACGAGCACCCCCCTCCCTTTTCCCACAAAAAAGAGGGGGGGGGGGAGCACAAAACAACCTACACTTGTTTACTGAAACAAGTCTACAGATATATTGCGCTATATGTTATGAGATGGTACGGGTAAATATACTGCTAGTAGTAATTGAGAACAGTCTCAATTATTAAAGGTCTTTTGGCTGTCAGATTTGATTTGCTAGCAGTAGTCGTGCCCTTACATGTTGAGCCTTGTGTAGCTAAGGGAGCGTGGTTCTATCATGAATGTTTTGATACTAGTGAATCTGTATAGACAACAGTGTTGAATACTCATCAACATACATTTGGAGCACAGCAGTGGCCTTCTATGGATAGAATTTTGCAAAGCCAGCGGAATTGGTGCCTGTGCTCATTTCTAACTACTAGTAATGCGTGTCCTTCCATGATCTGCATCTATTTCATACAACTAAAATCAAGATTTTAAGATGCGAATTATCACCACTTGCTACTAGCCCAATGCACCCTCATGCAACGTGATCGCCAACTGGCGCTCCGGGTCCCGTCGCCTTCTTAGCCTGAGCCTCCCAGGTAAACTTAGGGTCATATCCCAGCTCCTTCTTCGCCTTCTCAATACTCAACAACGAGTCATTCTCGCCTGCCGTTGGCGAGTACTTGATGTTTGGGAAACAAGCCTTGACAAGGTCCGCATTCTTGGTCCGCATACACGTGTCAGGGGCCGCAATAAGGTACTGATGATGGCCAGTCTTGGACGCCTCCAAGCTCTTGGCAACAGCCTGCGCGCCGTCCCGCGCGTCGATGTACCCCCAGGCGTTCCAGCTCCTCTTGGACGGGTCGTCCTGCCAGCCCTCGAAGTCGGCGTAGTCGACGGGGCTCATGACGTTGCTGAAGCGCAGCGAGACTATCTTGAGCTCCGGGTCCCACCGCACGTACTGCTCCGCGAGCACCTCGCCCACGAGCTTGCTGAGCGAGTAGGCGCTCTCGGGCCGCCGCTCGTGCTCCTCGGTGATGGGCAGGCTCGAGGGCTCGTGGCCGTGGCCATCCTCAGCGAGCGGGACTATAGCATTGAGAGTTAGCTGTCACTGAAGTGATGATGAAGTCAAAATTGAGAAACCCGGGATGAATGAGAACAGTATTTGACCATAGCCTGTCTCTCAACCTGCTGTCCAAGCAAGAGCTCTAACGCATGTGATACTATGTAAGAGAGACCATGGGTGCGGCATATGATTTCCCCAGAAATTGTCAAAATCGCATCCAGGAGCTACTTACTTCCAATAAGCGTCTCGCTGCTAGCAAGAACAACATTCTTGATCCCCAGCTTGCGCGCCGCCTCGAGGACATTGTAGGTGCTCATGGTGTTGGTGCGGAACTGCCTGCTCGAGTTGGTCTGCCCGGGGCTCGGTAGCGCGGCGAGGTGGACGACTGCGTCGACGGCGGGGCCGCCCACGCTGCCGTACGCCATGTCGGTCCCCATGAAGGACTCGAGCACGGCGCCCATGTCCTCGAGGTCGACCTCGACGAGCCGGTACGCGCCGCCCAGCCCGGACTTGCCGTCCTCGGACGCCGCGGGGGGCCGCCTGACGTCGAGCGAGATGACCTCCCACGACGCCGCCAGCAGCCCGACCACGGCCCGCCCCAGCTTGCCCGACCCGCCCGTGACGATCACGCGGGGGCGGCGGGGGCGGGACATCTCGCCCAGGGCGCGCGTCTTGTCGAAGAGCGGGGCGCGCGAGGTCGACGACATCTTGGGGCTATTGTTGTTGTGTTGGCGAGGGTAGATGTGGTGTATATACTTGGCGGTTTGTATTGGAGTTGACGCCGGATCGTGAGCTAGTAGCTGGGCGTGAACATGTAGTACCATCAAGAAGCTTGAAGTCGAAGAGATAAGGAGCCGAACAGTGATGAGGTGCACTCCAACTCCAAATATATCATGGCTCCAGCCATTTGGGGGGAGGGCGGCGACCGGAGACGTCACGTCTTAACACTAGTCTCAACCACCAGTGAAAACAAAATGCCGAAGCTCCAAACCGGGCAGATCTCCGGTGCTCTTTACACCGGGCATCCAGCGTTGCAATTGGCGACCAGCTGCTTGCCCGAGTTGTTAATTTGGACGGGAACGTCGTCATAGACTAGGAATGGCTCGTCGGTAGCGAGAGGGCGGGAGCTCCCGCCGGAATTGATACTCATCGGCCCTTTTTTTGTTTTTGGGGGGGGGGGGGGTTGAGGTGGGGGGACGGCGCGGCTCTCCCTGTGTCACGGGTGTATGGTTGCAGGATTGTGAGCAGGATCGTGAAAGTGTAGTCTAGGTAATAGGCACCCACGCAGAGGCCGCATCCAATCAGTAGCGAGTAGCCTGGGAATAAAGCTGCGTCCGGATGTCGCCACATGATAGCCTACGAGGGTGTCATTCACTTTTCCAAGCATATATGTTGAGCATGTGGAAATGGGTGGCAGAGTGACCGATGGGTGACACACACACATTAATTCATTTCACTCGAGCCGTATCTGTCCAGGACTTGATCTAGCCATGAACGTGATAGAAGATTGATCGGAGAGTATACAACGGGTGGAATCAATCATAATTCGACCACCAGATATTGCATTAACTGAACAGCTCAAAACTCGTCGCATCCTGTCGAGCACTATCCGTGAGATCATTTCCCAGCACAGCTTTCTCAGCGAACGTTACGCCTCGTGACCCAGTCGGCATTTTGCCGGGCTGATTTCCATCAAATGCTGGGTGGGCCGGAACCTCGTACCCGGTAGCTGAACAACGCCAATCCGATATTGAAAAACAAAGCCATCCCCCTTTTATAAACCCCTCCTTGGGTGTTACAAATTTCCGTTGCGCCAATCTGGCAATGAGCTGCCAATACAGTCCAGTCCATGCCGTGCCTGTTTGCCTGTTTGCCTGGGTGATGCGAGTGCTGAAGTATCCGAACAACTGTTCGCGGGACGCCCGTAATCCATCAAGTGGAAACTTGTTGCGCATGTTGTTCATGCTTGATTTTCTCGCTCGGACAGCCTTCTTCCATTTCCTTGTCGGTCTTGCCCAAGTACTTCTGCATTACTTTTTTGAAAGTCGACTCATCGACAACTGCACCGGAACCAGAGCACTTGGCTTTCTTCTGGAGGTCGGAACACAGCCCATCGAGATCGAAGTCGCCGTTTTGGACTCTTGGACAGTTCTGCAATTTCTCCCTGTATATGTTGTTAAGTTTTGTAATGTGAGAGGAGGTGGGGGTCTGTGCACGTACCAGATCTTGTTACAGGTCAGGAGCTGGCCATCTGAGGTCTGAACAAGCTCGGTCGAATCATCGTTCTTCTCAGCATCGATGCGTGACATGAGATCGTCCTTCTTCTGCGCCGGGCTAGGTGCGAAATAAGGCGTAGTGAAATCAACATCAAAGGCATCGTTGAAGAAGGTGTCATCAAACCCGGTGCCCAGTATGTTCTCCTGAGGCTCACGGTAGCCGCCAAACAGCTGTGGGTCAAACTGGAAGTTGTTGGTTGATGACATGAAGTTCATGTCGTTCACGTCAAAATTTGCGAATTGGGAAAAGTCTGTTTCGGTTAGCCTCTGTGCCACAAAGGGGAGAGACAGGTCTCCTGGAGAGACGTCGGCTTCATATTTTTCGAGGGTTGGTATTTCGCATTGGGCAATTTCTTACCTTGATTCATGTTGCCGAGGGGATGCTTCTCCTCTCCAATCGTAGTCAGTGTGTCAACTGGCTTGAAGCCCATCGGGGACTGGGTGAAAGGCTCTGGAGATGTCCCGCAAGAAGAGCTTGGGCCCCCGTGGGAGTTTGATGAGGCAGAGGGCGATGAAGTCGTGGTTGCCGCGCCACTGTTGTGAGACTCTGCCCTGCTGCGGGCCGCAGACGCAACATTATTGTTGGTCAAGGGAGGGCTGAAGATGCCGGAAAAATTGGCTAGATCCTCCTTCGCCTGGGCTTCAAGGCTAGTTGTCGACTTTGAGCCAGTGGAACCGTGACGTGCAGACTGGGCCAAGGGGCTGGTCTGGTCGCTAGAGCTCCGGTTGTTACGAGGTGACTGGGAGTTGGATGTGCGTCCGTTTGTGGAGGCCTGGTTGGTCGCGGTTGGTGAAGGTCCAGGGAGCTGGCCAAATTTGGGGAACTCGAACTGGAAGTTGACGTCGTTCAAGTTGTTGATAACAGCATGGCCGAATGTAGGCCGGGGGCCATTTGATACGCTGGGGCTACGGCTGTTCACCATCAAAGAAAGCCTCTTCTTGTATTCGCCCAGCTCAGCGGTCATCTTCTCGACCTGGGCACGGAGAACGCTGTTCTCATGGTTGGATTGCGCCGAGGCTTTCTCCAGCTCCTCAACCTTAGTCTCGAGATTCTTGAGATGCTGTTCCTTGCGCTCCCTGAATGCGCGCTGCGCAGCCCTGTTCTGCGCCTTGCGTTTCTAAGTGAAGAAAGCTTGGTCAGTATATGATTAAGGTGGACACATCTTTGCATTGCGCATGGCCGGACTAACCGAGGTAGGCTCAGTGGTGAGAGGCTTGCGTCCCGGTTTCTTGGAGACCTTTTCTCCAGTTTCCTGCCTCTTGGCATCACCTCCTTCCTCCTCGTTTTCATCGTCGGGGTGGCTCCTCTTCTCGCCATCGTTGTTCTCGGAGCCGGACTTGTCGCTGCCGGCGGATCCGGGCAGGTCTCCAATCATCTTAGCGTTGGACCCATCGGCGAAACTGAAGTCGAAGCTGGTGTCGCCGCCGTTGATGTCATAGTCGTAGTCAAGGAAAGGGCTCGTATCAAAGCCATTGATATCAGTCTTCTGGGTTGGCGAGTTCCCAAAAGAGGCCGGAGACATGTGCAGGTTGTTGGCCATGGGGGAGGTAGTGCTGATCTGCTTGTTGGAGTTGAGGGCAGCGAAGAGCAGACTCTGCTGCTGGGGGGTGAGGACAAAGTCGTGGGGGTTGGCCGAGGATGCCATCTTGACAGTGGACTGTGAACAACGGCGACGAAGTTCAACTCAGGGTGAGGTTTAGACTCGGTGGAGTAGGTCGTCGAGGCGACTGCTGTTGGTGAAGTGGTGGTCGTCTTCCCCGTTCTCCTGGTTTGGGGACAGAAATTCGCCACTGGCGTCCCACTGCAGTCTGGACTCTAGACTGGGCTTAGGGCGCTGGGTGTCAGCGAGATGGGGTTTTGGCACTGTGGTAAAGTCCGGAGCGAGGAGAATGTTCAGAGCCTTCCGGACAGTCAGGCAGAGCGGGCGCCGTCAAATCCTCCCGAGGGCTGGGCTTCCAAGTTGTGCAGTCGAAAGTCCCCTGTCTGGCAATTGGAAAATCGTCAACGGAGGAATGACGTGGAAGTGATATTGAGGGAAAGAGGATACGAAAAAGGTGGGCACGGTTGAATCGGTGAACAAAGTACTGAACCTGAACCGTAAACGGAGGAGGATTTGGACGGTCAGCGCGAACGGAGATGGGCTCCCCGTGCGGTGGGCGGCGTGATGTGACGGACGGAGCGGTCCAGGCCCAGGCCCCCAAAACAAAAAAGATGGATACGGGACACAAGATGGAGGCCACACTGGAAACAGATGGTCGTGGTTTACAGGCGATCCAAGCCGGGTCAGATTGTTGTCCGAGCAGGGTCCATATGCAGGTGCAGGTGCAGGTGGGAGTGGAAATTGGGAATGGGAACGGGGAGGCGAAAATCTGCGAGAGGCTCACACACCGTCGCGGCCGTGGAGGGCGGGGGAACGGTGAGACGAGATGTGTCAAGTTTGTTGTCCGTTGGCAACGGCTGCTGACACCTCTGGGCAACTAGAAGTTTCCTTTTCCCTGGGTACGTTGGACGTCAGGAGAGGCAGGACTCAGGACACAGGATTCAGAAGGATTGGATTGACTGATCGTATGGGATTGACATTTGGGGGTGGTGGACGGCGGGGGAGGACGAGACGGAGGCTGGCTCCCCCCTCCCCGCTGGATGGATGGAGGGGCGTGGAAGCCCATGTTGAATTTGTCAGCACCGGGTCTATGCGATGGGGAGATACAAAGACCACATTCAGTCCGTCGCCTGATGACACGGCCCAGTCCCAGGGCGCAGGGGCGCTCGGCTCTAGGGGCTTGGGGTGGCTTGAGGCTTGATGCTTGAGAGTATCATCCCAACTGCCAACCAGGGCCTAGCGAAGAATCTGCCGGTGCAGCACGGAGCAACCTTGATTCCATACAGGCCAAGCAGGACTGTACCCGGGATTGGCTGCATGCAGGTAGTGGGCTATCCCGATTATCTGCCCCGGTATGACTCCCAGTTTTCAATCTTGTTTGCGGCCATGCAGGCTGTGAGAGGCAGAAGCCGGAGGATCGTCACATCATCATCCACATCATCCCTCTCTGCCTGCAGTTGCTCCCGCGCTTGGCAGATTTCAAGATGCGAGGGTGCGAGGGTGCGACGACCGAGCCAGAGTTGCAAGTGTCAGATGGAATCTACCGCCTGTCCGCCCCTCCAACCCTCCAACCTGCCAACCTACATCACCCCTCTGGCTTTTGCCCGCCGCTCGTCATTAGGAGATAAGTCTTCAACTCCGAACGGCCAGTCCATGCTCTCGCTTCCCCTCAGATACCTCCGTACTTTGCGCGTATTGAGTCTTTCCCCGGTCCAGGCTGACTCAGGGCTGCCCCTTGTAGCGGCGTTGTGAAGATTGGGTCCACCCACTTTATGGTCGTTCTCGAGGCCGGCCATCTTGACTGACTGTGAACGTGCCTCAGCAGTACTGAGCCATGCAGCCAGTACCCTGACGTTGAAATCCTTCAACCAACCCGTTCTGCTATCCAGGAACGGCGCCGTCCCGAGCTGCCGGAACCCCCGGGCGTTAATCTCGGCCTCGGACCTGGATCTCTCCGTTGCTTGTGGTGAAGTGGGGAGTCATGGGCAGTGTCTGCAGTGTTCCTGACAGGTTGCATCCCTACCGACAGGTTGCCCATCCTGAATGCCGTATCCGGTCTGGGAGATTTCCAGCCAAGGCGCCAATGCCATTATCATAGCACAGAATTGTGACAGGTGGGTTGCCGCTGCTGTCCCCAATAACGGCAGAGACTGACCAGCGGTCGGGCTGGTAGGCGGGTAGAACTGAGGGCTGTACCACAATATAGTGCATTTTCTATAACCGATTAGTGTGATTTTTCAAATGTCGTCCTTAGGGCGTGGTATTTGGTATGTCACCCAAACGTCCCCTGAACATTCTTCATCTGGCACCGACCAGCCAACTCCCAGCTCCGGCTGAGCCACACTACTGCAGCGCGAATCTTTTGGTCTCCCGATAAGGAAGGACAAGGCTTATCGCAGTGCAGGGGGTTCTAGGCTCTGTGGGCGTGTGAGCCAGGACAAGCAAGCTTGTGAAATTTTTAAACTGCTAGGTTCAACTGCTCGCCAACAATTGCCCGCCGCCCAATTTTTGACGCCGACTTGGATTGCTCATCTGGCTGTGATACTGTGCCTTCTACGGCTCTTGCCCCGGCTTGTCGGATCGCAAACAAATCCTCCCTCGGGCTATCCAACTGTGGTCGGCGCCCATCACCCACAATGGCGTCCAGCGCAACGAACGATGCGTCCACAGGTCCGTCACAAACCCCACCGGCCCCCTTCCCTAGAGTAATAGAAACATACAGCTGACCACCGAGGACGACTCAAACAGACAGCCGCCAATCCCGCTTCGAGCAAGGCGTGGCCCTGTCACTAAATCTGTGGCCCGCCCTCACACTCGCCGTGCAGAACAACTGGGGCGGCCCAGACTCGGCCGACAAGCGCGATTGGTTCGCGGGCCAGGTCGTCGAGCAGTTCCCGCCCTTCTCGACATCCAATAACAACACAAACTCCACAACAACGAACGGTATCTCCCAAGCAACACAGGCACAGCAGCAGGGCGACCAGGAGGAGCCCGACGCCGAGTACCTGGAGGAGCTGATCCTGCAGGTGATGCTGGACGAGTTCGAGGTCAACGTCGACGACGACACGGCCTACGACGTGGCGGCCGAGGTCGTGCGGCTGCGGGGCCAGTGCGCGCGGGGCAACTTCGAGGAGGTCGACCGCCTCCTGACGCGCTGGCAGGCCCGCCGCGGCGAGAAGGTGCACTTCAAGCACGGCGAGGACCAGGACAACGAGACGGACTGGGAGGACGACGACGACGAAAACTACGGGTCGGACGGCGGCGAGGACGACGACATGGACGAGGCGCCCCCTCTTGTCGAGGCCGCACCCAAGAAGGAGAAGGCGCCGCCTGAGGTCGACGATGACGGCTTTACCAAGGTCACGAGGAAGAGGTGAGCTTGACGCTCTGGCAAATATAGGAACTGCTGGGTTGGTGGGAGTTGGAGGCTGCGACATGGTTCAAAACACAAAAGTTATCTTGATACCCAGTGATTATGTTGTCGCAACGGACTACAGGAAGAGAGATAAGAAATACCTCGGGGAGAACCTGACTGAGTACGTGCCCCCTTGGCCTCTTCACCTCCAGTAAACGCCAGACTCCTCCCATCAAAGATGAGCCAAATCCCACGACAGCCGCAACAATTTTTGCAGCAGCAGAGACAACAATGAAACGTCGAAGGAAAGAATCAACAATCACTCCCAGTCCTCGTCGCTATCATCGTCGGCCTTGCGGCCTTCCTTGGGGCTGTTGGGCGCGTTGCTCGGGACGCCAGACGCAGCGCCCACCATGTCGTAGCTAGTCTCGCTGTCGGGCTGCGACCGCTCATCGTTGGACCTACGGGACTCGTTCGGCTTCAGGAGGTTGGATGGCTGCGCCGAGGTCTTCGTGGGAGGGTGAATGGTGGTGGATGACCCCGTGGAGCCGGGCCTCTTGGGCTCGGCTTTGCTCGGGCCGGCGGCAACCTCGTCGTCCGAGTCCTCGTCCCAGCCGACTTCTTCCTCGGCAGATGCAGCTGTATTGGGGGCTTGTCGTTAGCATAGATAGACACAGCATAGTGAAAGGAGTAGATCCAACACGAACCCTGCAGGAGCTCCTTCCTCCTCGTCTCCGCAATGTCAATGCCGTGCCTCAGGAAGTAGTATCTCTTCCAGAAGTCCTCATACGGTATCGTTTCGGGCACTAGCTTCTCCATAGTCGCTCGCAACTCCGGGTACTTCTCCAGGTCCTTGCTGATGTCCTCGGTCTTTGCCTTTATGTCGAACTCGGAGCCCCAGGTGTCCCAGTCGCCCGTGGCCGGGTCCTTGGTGAAGCTCTGGGTCGACGTGTGGATGACGTGCAGCTGCGCGTCGAACCGGCTCGTGTGGATGACCCTCTTGCCCGCGGCGTCCTTGCTCTCGAACAGCACCGTGCTGCCGTCGCCGCCCTGCCCGCCGCTGCCCGCGCCCGAGCCCGACGGCGGCGCGATGCTCACCGCGTCCCGCAGGAACGCGCTGATGTTGGTGCCGAACCGCAGCAGCGCCTCGTCCGCCGCGTCCTCGGCCTTCTGGATGTCCTTGAGACGCTTGGCGGCCTCGGTCCGCAGCCGCGAGAGCACGTTCTCGGACTCCTTGATGGCCTCGTCCGTGGTCAGCTCCTTGGCCTTCTCGCCGCTTGCTTCCCCGCCCTGCTGCTGCTGCCCAGTCGCGTCCCCCTGCTCTGCCCCGCCGGCGAGGGACAGGCCCCTGGTCCGGCTGATGACGGCGTTGGTCAGCCCTGTGAACCCGCGCTGGGCCTCGCTCCCGACGGCGGTGAGCTCCTTCTGTGCTCCCTGGTACACGGTCTCGCTCTGTGGTTTCGAATCGCACGTCAGACATCCGAGGCGTTTGAAATGAAACCTTCACCCCGGGCCCCCTTTTCCTCAAGACGTACCTGCTTTACCACGTTCCCGAGGAACCCGCCGATTCTCGCGCCCCACGGACTCGCAGAAAAGGCCTTGTAAGCATCCTGAAACTCGGCGTTGAGACTGTTTTGCGTCTGCTCGGCGCTGCCACCGCCGCTCTTGTTGCGCTTGCCATCTTCCTCCTTAGGGAGCGACTCCTCGACGATGTGGTCGTAGGCCAGATCCATCTTAATCGTTTCGTTCGGCGGTCGGGTAAGGGTCGGGCGTTACTCTTCTTTTTCCCTTTGGCTATCCGGGGCCAGTGGATTTGGGTGATGCTTCCTGAAGAGATGTAGGAGCACTGCGGCCTGGCTATTGTTTGAAGAGCGAGCTGGGAGATTGTTTGAGGTTGTTCATGGATATTGGCTTGTGAACGCTGCCGGTGCGGGCTAGATGCTCTGCTTGAGTTCAGACACCAAGCAAGCGCGGCCCCTGCAGGTCCCGCCAATAGGAAATGACCCCTGAGCCCCCCCCCCCTCAGCCCCAAGCCACAAGGCTTCCGTGGACAGCTTGAGAAGCTCAACCACTCTGTAGTTCTCTGCATCAGCATCAGCACTGCGGCCATATTGGTCCCCTTCATGATTATTGCATCACGTCCACAGATTCTAGGGTTTCTGTCAAGCGCTCGCGGCAAAGAATTCAGATGCAAGTCTACTGATCGAACTGCTTGGGTATTTCCGCTACCAATGATCTCTCTACAATCCCATCAACAGGCCACCCCTCCCCCTAGGACTTCTAGGGACTGCGCTCGCCTGTTGTCTGAGCCTCCCATATTCCATGCTTGGTAAAGTGATGCTAATGTTGACAAAAAAAAAAAAGTTGTTATGCGGGGAAGTGATGGAAAAGGGAATGGAGATGTACGCGGCACACTATATCTCGACTCGCTCATGCACCATAACGACTCCACGATTCCCAATCCGGAATCCCAATGCAAGCTTGTACTGCGACCAACACAACCCACCCAACCCACTCTATCAAAGACGCCGAGTGAGCCATGAACAATATATTCGCACACAGACGGAGCGTCATGACGCATATCGAAAAGAGGGCACTGCCGCCCTACGCGTGCCAGCCACGGTATCCATCTGTAACTTCTGTGCCGTCCTTTGACATCCGAAGCGCAGGTCCGCCGTCCTTTGTTGGGAAAGCTCGCCTCCGAATCGCCCATCTGAATGGGCCATCGGTCTCCCTGCCGACTAACCACCACTGGCTAGTAGGGCTTTCGGCTGCGCATCCGCCTTTTGGAATCGCCTTCTGCCGTTTCGGGCTTTCGCGTGAGCTTCTCGAGGTGGCGTCCGCTGTGGTGATGACGATCTAGTAATCGTGTACAAACCACCTAGAGCAAGAGCAGTATCGACGAATTCGATGGTTCGGCTGAATTGTCCTCTCCGTACCCGGAAATTGAGTCGGCTTAGAGGATTTTGGATGTCCGGCAGCTTCCCCGTCCTTACTTCACCGTGATCATGGCCCGGCCCGTCATCCTCGGCGACGATCCAAACTGTGCCTAACCAATGACCACTCGAGCACCCTCCTTCCCGAGCACTCCCCTTTCCTTCGGCTTTGGGCTGTTGCCTCTTCCCTTCTTCCTACTCAAGAAGCCGAAAACGCCGCCGGAGGTAGCCTCGACTTTGCCGCCCTCTTGACCTGCACCAGCAGCATCCGCAGGAAGCGTTGCATCTTGTCGCGCCAGGTCTGACCAGCTGCCACCGCCGTCAAGTGTGACTTGAACACCGCCGGTCGGGCTCTCGACGAATATGCCCTTGGGGCCCGCCGCCTTTCCATGTTTCGAGTTCGTGTACGAGCTTGGGTATGGAGGCAAGGGCGGTGGGCGCCCAGGGCCCCCCTTGCGTTCTCTGCTGTTGTGTAAGCCCCTGGCATGCTGCTGTGATGTTGGGTTGGCGTCTGTAGACCTCGAGGGTGCGAGTGGTTGACCTGTTCCAGCCTGGTAAGTATTGGACGAGGCTGTCGCCTGTGATAATGGCCGGGCGTCGTTTGTGGTTAGCGCTTGAGGCTGCTGTGCGTCGGACAACCCATTGACGCCTGCCGCCGCGGGCTCACACTCCGCGCCACCTTCCGTGATCCTGGTGTTGGTGGCCGAGTCAGTACGTGCTGCACGAGACGGTGAATGACCATGACTTACTTTTTGTAAGCGGCCACAGTGTAATCAAATGGCCTGAAGTCGGACTCTATCATCCTGTACAGCTCATCCTCTCTGATTTCTTTGTCCGTAGCGTCATCCTTGAGCCGCTCCCGCGGCTTTTGCCTTCGCGCCCGGGCCTCCAGAGGAGCTTCCTCTAATAGGAGCTCCTCGAGATCATACGTAGCGTCGAAGTTGGTCTTCTCGGAAGAAGGGACAAATACTGGTTCTATCTCCTTCCTTTCGAGCGCCTCGAAGTTGATCACCCGGAAGAAGTCATGTTGTGTGAAGCTTTCCCATGTGCGACCCATTCGTTTATTTGGGTCTGCAGTCAGTGCATCCTTGATGGCGTATAGGCAGAGAAGAGAGACAGGCGGTTGTGTGATTGGATACTTGGGGTTGGCCGCTTGTATGACGGTGCTCAAAGCGTTTTCAGAATTCCCCTCAAACGGTCTCTGTGCCACATGTTAGCTTTTGACCCCACCGCAAATAAACTTTATCGTGAATCTAGTGCTTTTCCCGCGAGCTCCCGTATGATCCGCAGGATGGGATCGAGCATGTGCTTGTGTAGATAACTAACCTTGTTGTAGATGCATTCATAGAAGAGCACTCCGAGTGACCACCAGTCAGCACGTCTGTCATAGCCATGTCCGGCATAGACCTCGGGAGCAAGGTACGCGAGTGTGCCAGATTTACTTGTCAGAACCTTGCCGGGAATGATGTCTGATGCCACGTTCTGTAAAACTCGGTTAGCACATATGAATGGTGCGGAATTGGTTGTGGTGTCCCTACGAAATCTGTAAGATGTACGTGACCGTCTGCGTCTAGGAGAACATTGTCTGGCTTGACATCACGGTGGATGATGCCCTGGCCATGTATGTATCTCAAAGCGCACCCTAATTCGGCGATCCAGAACCTCACAGCCTCTTCAGTAAAAGTCTTTCTGGAGATGTGGAATCGCAGGTCTCCGCCACTCATGAGATCAACAACAAGGTACCTGGTATGGCATCAGTTTCACATAGAGAAAAGGGGTTCGATCGATTGTGGGAGAGGACGCACATATACTCTATATCCTGAAAGCTGTATCGCAAGTTACAGATAAAAGGGTGGTTGACATGCTCAAGCATGCGGCGCTCTCGTATGATATTTCGCACACTTTCGGACCGGACAACTATATGTAGCCTACGATGTCAGCAACCACGCTTTGAGCAGGGTTTGCTGTGTTGTGGGCCGTTTTGCATACCTTCATCTTTGCGTATATACTTCAAGGCAAACGAAAGATTCGTGTCTTTCCGTTCAACGATGCGTACTTTGCCAAAAGCTCCTCGGCCGACGACTCGTAGCAATCGAAAGTGGTTGAGGTTTACTGTTGCATGAGACATGTCGTCAGTCAAGTACGCAGAGACAATGCGACGACGCGCAGGCCATACGCCGGGAAGAAGCACGGAGTAGGGGAGCGGGTGGAGAGATAAGCACCTTCGCCGTCGAACTCGACGGGTTTGCCCTGGCTGTTACCCATTGGAGCGACCGCCGTGGCTCTCGAACTCGAAAGGCAATGATTGAGTTATGATCCAACCGTAGACATCTCAGTCGGTTCGTTGGTCGAGACGGATAATCCAGGTCGAGCTGCTTTGATTCGACTTGGCTTTGTTCGGGGGCGGAATTGAGGACAGAAGCAGGGGTGGCAGGTGACAGGTGGAGATGGTCCGAAGTAAAGATAGCTGTCCTTTGTAGAGGCGACAGTGGTTCTAATTATCGAGGGTCGACAAAAGGAGTTGACCGTTGACGGGAGTTGGTTTATCGTGGGGATCGCGGCAGATGTCGGCTCGGTGGACTTGCGCCTGCGGCAAAGCAACGAAGTCGGTGAGGTTGCCTGCTAGGTGGATACCGGCCGGTGCTGTACCTTGGGCGTGCGAGAGCGAGAGCGCGTCGTCTGTCTTGTCCTGGAAATTAAGACAACGCCGGGACCAACTCAATGGCACGTCGTGAGCTCGAGGACAAGATTGAGCAGACAGGCTGTGAGGTGTGCAGCGAGGTTGTTCTGTTGCCTAGGCAGGTGGGCGGGTGTTGATGGATTTGGGCTGGATCGAGGAAAGCTTCCCGGTGTTGTCGATGCGGGAAAGGAGCAGAGCAGCCACAGCCAGCGAATGACTGGGAGAGATTGGTGGGAGAGAGATGGGAGATGACAGGATAGCAGTGAACCGGGCAGGCTGGGCTGCAGGTCTGCAAAAGGGAAAAAGGAAGATAGTAACGATACGCTGACAGATGCGGTAGGGATGGAGGAGGAATGGAGGATGCAATAGAGAGCTGCAGAGTCTGATGAGGTAAAGATGCCAGGTTCAGGTCGGTCGTCCCAGAGCGAGCAGAAGCGACGCAGGAAGCAGAGGGGGGGCGATTTGCTCAGGATGGTTTGTCCTTGGACTGCTGCTGGTGAACTTGACTGGCCGGATTGGACTGGGCTGGAGCTGCATGCAGGACAGGAAAGGACTGGATTGGATTGGAGTCGAATGAGAGTGGGTTAGAGCAAGTGTGTGCGTCGAGCGTGCTTCTGGTGGTGGGGTGGGCCGGATGGGATGAGGATGGAGATGGCGGCGATGGGAATTGGGAGCCCCTGGATCTGCCTGGCTCCGAGGCGGGCAAGCAGGCGCTGTAAATCGGGGATGGTTGAGGGTTGATCGTTGATCGCGTTGATCGCTGGTGATGCGGCGCAACTGGTCGATCAATAATAGGATGCGATGGTTGAGCGGGAGGAAGTTGCACAGGTGAAGCAGGTGGGCAATCAATCGGTCTGGCAGTCCAGTCTGGAGATGGACTTTCTCCCTCGCTCTGCCAACCCAACCTTGTCCCCCAGGAGGCTAGGCCTAGGTAGTGGCGGCCTGAGCTTGCTTTGCTGCTCGGGTGGTGGTGATGCTTTTGCTACGGGAACAGGGACCGGGATGCGGGGTTGAAGGGGTGCCGTGCCGCGCAGTGTGCAGGCAGACTACCAGGCCTAGGTACCTAGGTACTACTCACTGCAAACCGTACCCTGCTATGCTCCTCCTACGACCTCTTCAACAAAGTACACAAATGGATCGCAGCAGTCATCGATGGGAGCATCTCCTCCTCCTCCTCCTCAGATTAGCCTCGTTAGCGCCTGCTGCTACGGGCGCGTCTCACGGATTCTAGCCTGCCCCGAATGCAACTTCAGGGAACCGACCTGGTGGGCCAGCTGACGGTGAAGCCAAGCCAGCAGAGCCAGCAGAATCAGCAGCCAGCAACCTAGACCTCGCTCCAGCCTGTCAGGGCGCAAATCCCAGGCGAGGCGTGAGACTCTGAATCCTCCTTCCATGGCCCTATTCATCCTTCGTCCTCGTCGCCATCCCTCACTACATGATGACAGGATGAGTGGGACCCACCGCCTATTGCTAAGAATGTGCCAGGCTGCCCACATAGGTAAGGAGTGAGACAGGAAACCCCGTACATTGAGTACGAGGCAGGCCTACTGTTGCACTCATGCTCTCCGCTGCAAATCGTCCGTCGTGTCTTTGCCGTGGCCTACCCAGAACAACACGATAATGTGGATCGTCAACCCCTAATGAGGATAACATGTCGTCGGCCGGAGCTATCCGATACTCTTCTCTCCATCAACCTGCTCCATCCGGCTTGCCACTCGGCTACAGGCATCCTTTCTTTCTCATCGCATAATGCATCGGCCGGCGTTCGCTTCTGGACGGAGGGGCTTGCAAAAGCAGACGGACGTACCAACTGTTGCCTTTCCTCACAGCGCAACTACGTACCCACTCAGCCAGAACCCCACCATCTCAAGCCATCGGATCGGTCTTAATAATATCGCGCAGCCATCTCGTTGCTTGTTTGCTTTCGCCTGAACTTCTAGAACGGCTCTTCCGCCCTTCTAGCCCTGCCCAGGTGTCAACTCCTCACTAGTGTTCGTTCTCCCTAGTGCTCGCGCCGCTTATTCGCGGGGTCCGCCTTCCGGGAGTTGGTTAATGGTGCGCGCCACCAAAGAAATATCGAACACCACCTCCCTACTTTTCCGCTCGGGCGCCGTACTAAACCTAGACGCCCTTCCCGAACCTGATGCGGCTGTTTCGAGTCGTACTGTCTGGCTCATGTGGTGTTACGCTACGGACAGAATGCCAACGCGCTGGGATGTGGATTGGGCGATTTTGGCACAATTGCCGTTGGTCCTTTTGTCTTCTTTTTTAGGTGATACGAATAGTAGTTAGACTTTCCGCAGCAAAATATTTGGGACCGTGCAAGGGGTGAAAGTGATGCAGGACTGGCGGCCCGGGGCAGTATCAACCCTCGGGCGCTCCTCGACAATTCCAGTGCCTCTCAGATTCCCACGTCAGGGTGGTAGCAAGACGCGCAGTACTAGTTCCGGCATCAAGATTCCGTACAAGGGTGCAAGCACGAGTATTCCACGTGGTTGGGGGTTACAGAAGATAAACACAGCCTGGAAGTGTGTGCATCTACTGGCCAAGTGCGATGCCTGGACGCGTGTGAGAGTCTACTCCTGCACTGGTGCCACACATGTGTGCAAGTGTTGGAGGCTGCCAAGAGGCGCGTACAATTTCTGGCGCCTGATGCCTAGTGGTGGGTTTCAGGGCCACTGTTTCCATTTCCGGCATTTCTGGACGCAGGGATTGCCGAAATAATGTATGGGCAATTGGAGACATGTAAAAGTGGGGTTTCTTACGAGCGCTTGAATGAGAGGCTCTGGACTATCGATCGCGGAGATCTGCATTTGCATCGTCCCTGAACACTAGAGAAGGTCAAATTTCCTTCTGCAGGGCATTGAGCCCTCGGCGGCCTGGACGGGGCTCTACAGCGCCTCGGGCTGCTGCTATCCAGAAGCCCCCTAAGTCCCGTGCGGCGCTGAAGTGTCTTTTGTGTAATGACTATCAGGGCCATCATACCGCACGTTGTAGCCCCGAATGGCTCTGGCTTTCGATGTAGGGGCGCACCAACTGGACAGTTGGACGATCCTGATGACACGCCATCTGCCCATCTCCGACGGTCCACGGCCCCACAATCGCTACAGGAGATATCCAGCCTACTAAATCGAGCGCAGTTTGTCGGATGGGCGGTGGGATTACCCGTGGGTGGCTACGCTTCGGTTCACCCACTGCTGGCGCAGTAGGTGCCAAAACCAGTATGACGAAAAACACTCCCCCCGGGAGACAACTCGACTGCCAGTCGCCAAATATAGTTTAGCGGCCCCCACTAAAGCTTTTAGCTTTTCTTGGTCCTTCTTTAACACCAAAAAATATATCTTGCTTATTTTTAAGGAATATAAAGAGTACCGGGTTAGGCCTTAAGTGGTGCTCGGCGGTACCTACCGGCACCGCTCGCCCTTACCTTATCCGGCCCTTTTAAAATTTAATTGTTATTTAGGGGTTAAAAAGATTAATTTTAGAGTTAAAGAAAGACTAAGAAAAGCTAAGAGTTATAATGGGGCTTTTATGCCGCTTTAGGCGATTGGCAGTCGAGTTGTCTCCCGGGGGGAATGTTTTTTATTATACTTTGCTAAAACCGTTCTATAGCTAAAACCTCCCTATAAATTTTAAACTATTTCTTATATAAAAGCTGGAAAAGCTATAACTCTAGCTCTATTAATTTTAATCCGATTTTAAAGAGGAGATTAAACTTAAAATTTTAGAATTAAGTATAGTTATCTATATCACTTTTAATTAATTTGAAGACACTTTCCAAGAACGTTCCGTTTCGCGAAAGTCACGTGACATTTTGGAATTCGAGTCAGAATCGAGTCTTGGCAGGTCACTCGTCACCAAACTTTTGGTGCGACAATACCAACTTTTTGTGGGATAGTTCTGGCACCTACTGCGCTAGCAGTGGGTGAACCGAAGCGTAGCCACCCACGGGTACTTGCGATTTCGTCAGCGTGAACTCTCTTCTTGAGCCCAACAACTCGATCTTGCCGAAAGTTGGTCAAATTTCGTGCAGGAAGATCCTCAAAGGATTGCGCTATTCACGCAGTGGTTCCATTCTCGAATTATTGTTGCGCGCTTGCTGTGGCCTCTTAAGCGGCCTCGATGGTCGCCTTGGCTTGGGCCGAAAATAGGTTGTTTCGCTAGAGTCCACAATCCCTGGATCCTGTGCCGCAATCATGCGCGACACATTGCACAAGGGTGCAATGCTCGAACGGCCGAGAGGCGTAGTCGATTCCGCCTACCTCACCTGGCCGTCAGAGCTGGATGACTCGCTCCCCCAAGGCCAGGCATCGACAGCTTTTACCACTGCCCAGACAACAATTTCAACGTAGAAAGACGTGGTGGCTGTACTGTACCGTATCGTCATCTGAGGCCCCTGTGTGAACCTTCGTCGCGGATGTTAGGTATGAGCTTCGGGGGACCGAGTCTGGGCGCATGGTGAGCGCCTCGCAGTCTAGGATGGACGTTATTTCTGCCCGTTTGGCCCGAGGTGCATGCAAATATGACCTCTTTCAGCAGAGACAAGTGAGAAAACAACATCAATCTTGCCTCTCTGCCTCCTTGCGGCATCTCCTGATTTCTCTTTCTGTCAACTTCCAAGGCTTGTCTAGCACGTCGGATCTGAACTGCCTGGCTTTCTCCCACAATGCTACCTCCTCGTCCGTCGAGCGAAGGACTGTCATTTTCAAGACTTTGACCTGCTTGTTGTCTCTGAATAAGGCCAAGCCACCCTGAACATCGACAACAGTGCCGACATCGACATCTTTCGGAACGGTTGTTGTAGTGGTAGTCTTCGTGAGATCGTTCGACTCGGACTTCGGTAAGGCTGCGACGCACTCGATGCAGGACCCGTCACTGTCATCAACGGTGTAGACGCGCCGGTGTGGGAATTCGTCGACGGCAACAACAATGCCAGCAATCCGGACCCATCGCACGGGGAGATTTTTGTGAAAGAAGACGTCCTGTCCTACGGGATGATTAGGACGGACGAATGACTCGGTGCGAGGTCTGTGATCGGCGCACCTGCGAAGCCCGGATGTGTGGTCAGGCTTTGGATGTTGCCGGACCTCAAAGGACAATACTTGTTTATGGTCGGAGAGAGGTGGAAGCAATACTGAGGGTACATGGGGTGCTCGTCTTTCTCAATCATCGTTTCAAGGGGCAACAGGATCGTCGGGACTCGCGTTGGGGGCGGAGGAAGGGGCGTTCTGGTTTCGGCCTGGGGCTTCGATAGCGGACGGCACTGACGAAAACCCCACGTGGATGAGTCAGTGTCATGGCCGACCATGCGACGAATCGGTGGTGGCTGCGACCCTCTCGTGAGAAAGCTCACGATTAACGTTCGCTAACCATTGCAGGGCGGGCGGGTGTGGAAATGTGCGCAGTAGCAATGCCCAGGCAGGCATCCGCGGTGGGATAGGCCAGTTGTCGGTCTGTTGTCGAGAACGAGTCGGCGGTGATTGGGAGAAAACAGACACGTTGGTCCGCTGATGTCGTGGACAGTATGCAGTGCATGCAGTGTCACAGGAAAGAGAAATTGAGGCCGCCCATGCCGCCAAGTCGACATCGACTTTAATCCGGCAGGGGAGGCGAGAAATGATCGGGCTCCTGCAGATGCACCGCAGCCCGAACCTCTGGAGCTACCCGTTCTGGGGCAAGCCTGGAGAGCTCCCCACCAGAGCAGCGGCATTGACCAATCTGACGTCGAGTCCAGTCTCCAAATTCCGAGAGCTAGCACCGTTGCCCAGGCGCGCCAAAGCTCCCGGCGATCTTGACTCTCGAGGGCTTGCCCAGAACCTCAAACAAGCAGCAGGCCCATTTCAATCACAGCACACAGGCGCCGCTCCAAACTCGATCAGCCTGCCCTGCCCCAAGAAATTGCCGCAACCTTGGAAGTGACGTGTAAGCTTGGGCGGACTCTGCTTCGTCGAGCCCGCTAGGTTCGAGCGAGCCATCAGGAATCATGGGCGGGAGATAGAGTGCGAGAGAGTGCGCAATATAGAGGGTCCTGTTCCGTTCTAGGAGGGAACCGCCGTCTGACGTCGTTTTCAACTGCCCTGAGCTCAACCAAGTCATATCATCAGTCTCTCGACACCCTCTTCCTCCTTTGTTTCCGGTCCCACGTCCGTTCTCTCAGTCTCTTCCACTTGCTTGGGTTCTAGCTGCCTGCGACCGTCCCACTGCTTCCGTCCACCCATCTCAACCCTGACTCCGAATCAGCCAAGACACGCCAGCACTCCGGCTTAGGTTCCACAGGTGTTCCAGCCACAGGCCAAGCTAATAGATGAGCCATCCGTCATTCATCATCGCCATCTTGTTGGTTGCTCAGCCTGCCCGACAACGTACTCAATACTGCCCGCCCAGCTAATCTCCAAATAAGCTCCGACGCTTTTGGGTCTTGTGCCTTCCTGACATTGGCCTCCGCCGCCTTGTTCAAGCATATTCATCACTGGGACCCCACCCTCTCGTCTGTGATCAGCGCCCGGCTCATTGTTCACCAGCCATCGAGGACTGCCTATCCTCCTGTTTTTTCTTGTGTTTACCCGCAGCTCTGCGTTGGGGCGCTTTGATAGTTGCCTCTTGGTATATTTGCCCCTGTTCTCACGTGCTGGCGGGGACAACCTACCTGTGCGCCTTTTCAACCTAAGTAAACGTGGACAAGAAGGAAGCGCTCTTCCACTACAATGGTTTGTGAGTACTTTTCAGCCAACCGTTTATGCAGTCCAGCCTTGCTGTATCCTCTTCACGTCTGCTGGGTCGCACTTCGGGCCTTGACGTTACACATAACATAACCCTTCCCTCTCGCCTTCATCCACCCTCTCACACATTGAAACACCAATCCTATTCTTGTATCCCGGCCAGCTCTGCCGAGTAGCTTCATGCCCGACCTTCCTTTGGCCGTCGTCTATACCCTACACCCCTGGCCCAAGCTCCATCCTCCCTGTAGACATCACCGTTCTTCCTAAGGCGTCCCGTGACGCGCGGTGCCTTGCAAAGCGAAATCGCTGACTTTGCGGATTGCCGCAAAACAGCGAACGTCAGCTTTCGAGAACAACTAAAAAGAATGCGAACCAGTTTCAAAACCGACAGACCCGGACAGAACGGCTCTGTCGACGGCGAGGGGAGTCACGATAATGAACACACTCCCTTGATCGCCGTTCCCAACGGCGGCAGCTCGTCCCACCATGGCCGCGGTTTCTGGGGCCAGGTCTTCCTCGGGAAACACACACCTGGGTTGGACAGCCCGAACATCTTTGTAAAGTGGCCGGTTCATGTTTTCAACGTCCTCAAGATCGCGTTACTCAGTAGTAAGTGCCTCCCACGCCAAAGCTCGATTCCAAAAGAAATGGACGCCTTTATTACTCTCGGCCATGCTGTGTTCTTATTCTCAATACAGACTATGTAAATGTCCTTCTGGTCTTTGTTCCACTCGGTGTCATTGCCGGTGTGTCCGAGTGGAGTCCCACACTTGTCTTCACCTTCAACTTCCTGGCAATTGTACCTCTGGCCGCCATCTTGTCCTTTGCCACCGAGGAGATCTCGTCCAAACTGGGCGAGACACTCGGAGGTCTGCTGAATGCCACGTTCGGTAATGCTGTCGAGCTCATCGTGAGTTTTCTACCCTGATCGTATCACTGGGCCTTGGTTGACTAACGTGTCCGCCAGGTGAGTATCATTGCTCTACAGAACAACCAAATCGAAGTGGTCAAATCCTCCATGCTCGGATCTATCCTCTCCAACCTGCTATTGGTCATGGGCATGTGTTTCTTCCTCGGCGGTATTTTCAACATGCGAGATAGGCACGGCAATGGTACGGAGCAGGTGTTTGCCTCTGGGACGGCGCAAACTGCCTGCTCTCTTATGACTCTGTCTTCGGCATCATTGGTCATTCCGGCCACTCTCTTCATGGTGCTCGAAAGCGACAAGGACAGGGACGCCGCTCAGAAGAGTGTCCTTATACTATCTCGCGGGACGGCCATCATCTTGCTGCTCCTGTACTGCCTCTACCTGTTCTTCCAGCTGAGGACACACAAGAACCTCTTCAACCCTGAGGAGCCAGAACACACGGGAGAGGACGCGGCGCAGGAGGACGAGGAAGACACGGAGGACTCATCTATGAGCGCCTGGTCTGCAGCGGCAATTCTGATCGTGACGACGGTCGTGATTTCATTTTGCGCGGACTACCTCGTCGACGCCATCGATCCTATTGTCGCGACCGGAGTAGTCAGCAAAAACTTCATCGGACTCATTCTAATTCCGATTGTTGGCAACGCTGCGGAGCACGTTACCGCCTGCGTTGTGGCTATCAAGGACAAGATGGACCTGGTACGTTTCGCTATGGCTGATGCCCCACGCGCCCGCTGATTGACAACACTAACACCGATGCAGGCCATGGGAGTTGCTGTTGGATCAAGTGTGCAGATTGCGCTCCTTGTAACACCATTCCTTGTTCTGCTTGGTTGGGCTATCGATCGACCAATGAACTTCCAATTCGAGACGTGTAAGTTGCCCATATTGTTTCCGAGGATAGTCGGCTTCTTTTTGTGGGTCCTGAGGCTGACAATACTTCCGTACCTCAAGTCGAGACGGTCTCGTTCTTCATTTCCGTCCTTGTTGTCACCTACGTTGTCCAGGACGGCAAGTCGAACTATCTCGAGGGAGCCATGCTCTTCGGGCTATACGTTATCATCGCCTTGGCATTCTACGCCACCCCCAGCGACGCTTTGAACAACATGTTGTCTTCCGTGTTCTGAGGGACTTTGGCCTCAAATGAGCAACTACCGGGTTGGTGGTCGAGCCACAACATTCCTTCTCGCTTGCGACATGGGCTACTCTCAATTAGCCGGGTCACAAACAGACTTTGGACCTCGAACTAGCTCAGGTCTGGCATGGCCAGTAGTATGAAGTAGCGCGGAGCCGAAATGCTACGGCGGAAGAAAACAACTCTTGGTCGAAAGTTGTTAAATGAGGATAACACCCAAGCTGTTCCACAGTGTGACTACTTGCTTGCAAAGACACTTGCAAAAATTATGTTGTACTTATGAAAACAAGGCAATCGAGGCGAAAACGAGTGGAAAGGCGGCGTCTGGGAGGGTTTCTTTTGTCACTGTAAAAACACAAGGGGGAAAGGCGGTGAAGAATTTCTGCAATTACCAGCTCACCAGCTCAGGCGCCCGGTTGAAATACCAGTTCCACGTTTTGCATGGTGTCACCATCGTTGCATTGCCAAACTGCCAGACCGCGGTGGCTTATCCCACTGATGAATGTTGGCGTCGTGATGGACCTGCAGTCTACCTACAACTAATAGCCATAAAGCGTAGGCTAGCAGCATAGCATTAGCAGAGGGAGAGAGACTACGACTCTGCCAGCGTCCTACCGAGCTCCTCGCCCCTCTTGGTCGCGGCCTCGACCGCCTTGTCGACGATGGCCGCCAGGCCGGACGCCTCGAAGCTCTCGAGCGCGGCCTGGGTGGTGCCGTTGGGGCTGGTGACGTTCTTGCGCAGCTGCGCGGGCGTCTCGGGCGACTCGAGCATGGTCTTGCCCGCGCCGAAGCACGTCTGCTTGGCCAGCCGCGTCGCCTGCTCCTCGGAGAGGCCGAGGCGCGTCGCGCTCGCGACCAGGTGCTCCACGATGGCGAAGAAGTACGCCGGGCCGGAACCTGTGAGGTCGCGGTGGTCAGAGATGAATATGCTAGTTTCCTTGGGCCGGTGTTTCCGTCGGCCAAGTCGAGCCCGGGGAATTTAGAGCGACAGCATGAGAACACAGTAGGGCTTTGCTTACCAGACAGCCCGGTGACGACATCCAGCAGCTCCTCCCTGTCAACCCACTCGGTCGCCTTGCTGACGCTGCTCATGAGACCGGTGACGAGCTCCTTTTGCTCGGGCGAGACGTCGTCACCGGCCGCGAACAGGCCGCTCGCTCCCTCGCCGACCAGCGCGGGCGTGTTGGGCATGACGCGCACGACGGGCGGCGCCATTCCGGCCGAGGTGGTGCTCCAGGCGCGCAGGCTCTCGCTCGTGATGCCGGCGGCGATGGACACGAGCAGCGGTAGGTCAGATGCTCCGGACGAAGACGACGACCATGCGCCCGCGAGCTCCTGGCACACTGTCTTGGCGACCTGCGGCTTGACGGCGACGATGAGGATGTCGGCGCCGGCCGCGGCCTCGAGGTTGGACGTCGTGGTCCTGACGCCCAGCTCGGCCATCTTGTTGCGGTTGACCTCCCAGGGCTCCGACACGTGGATCTTTTGCTTGTCGAAGCCCTTGCTGAGGAGGCCCGATATTATGGCCGCGGCCATGTTGCCGCCTCCTATTATTGGGGGTTTGTTTAGCTTCATGGGCTTCTTATTTTGCGGTCTAAAAGGTAGGGGCCAGATGTTGGACTTTTTGTCTGTAGTGCTTTCACTTACCAATGAAGGAGATGTTCTTGGTAGATAAGTCAGGCGCCATGTTTACCCACTTTTGCGCCAGCGAGTTTTGGGATGCAGAGGTGAGGTTGTGAAAGGTGAGTGAGCCTAGCCCATCAGAACTGCAATTGACCAGTGACCACTGCCTTGCTGCGGCTGTCCCCGGGTTCGGAGCCTTTGAAGATGACCTCTCACTTACATGTGTGCATGTCCCGGAGGGTTAGACCCTAAGTGGCCCTCTTGACCTCGACTTTCAGCAGCAAGCATATAGACTACACACCTCTTTTGCCATTACCCTATTTTCCCCTGGAGGCAGCCACACGTTGCAGAACCCTATCCGCTGGAAGCGTAACCAGCTGTGGGCCTTTTGCAACGGTCAGCCTGCAGCTTGGAGGTGTGGATGGCCGTCGGTTGCTCGTGGCGAGGCACCTTCTCGCGACGAACGGGGCAAGCAACGGAAAAGGACATGAAGCCCGTCTACACATCATTCTGGGCTGCATTTACGAGTCGGATGTGCCATGCACTTCGCCACGAAGCACTTGCCCGGCTTGGAAGGGGATGCATTGCATCTCGAGGGGAGGCCAAGAGGGAGAGAGACGGTCAAGGACGTAGGGGAGGGTTTCTCTCGTCGGGGGTGGGGAGGGTCGCAGGTCCGGCTCGGATACCATGGCACCCCCACCAACCGTACACCCCCGCCATATTAAAAGCTATTAACTCTTATAAAGCGTAGCACACTTAATTTATAATATTAAGAAATAATTTATTTATAACTTTAATATTTTAAGGTTATTTATTTATATATTTAATTAAATATTTTAAAAAAAATTAATAAAAAATTAATTTTTTTATTATTTAATTTATAAATATTTTTATAATCTTTAATAATAAATTTTTTAAAAGTATTAACACTTTTAAAAATATTTTATTAAAATTAAATAACGATATTATTTAATTTATAAAATAAATAATAAAATAAAAT